>MVJL01001908.1:0-14385 GCA_002156465.1 Macrocentrus cingulum | reverse complement strand
CGAACTGTTTTTTACTGGATTTCCCGTATAATTTGCCGCACATCTCTCGCAATAGTTTCCAGTGTATCCTAACAACAAGCCACAAGATTTAGACACGTACCAACAATACTGTAAGTACTTATTTGAAAACATTACTGTACCTGCTGGACAGGAACACTTTCCGTTGGACGAAGGCATGTCTAACCCGTCATTTACAAATTTCACGGTGGATAAATCAACTTGAGCATAGCGGGATATAAAATCATTCACGTCGTAGTGCACTCTGATGTAGATTTCATCGAGATTACTCAAAACTCTCATGACATCCTCTTCACGGGCGCTCTCGTCAGTTACGCTGTCTCCAGTCAACGCGTGCCAGTTGTACTTGGAAAATGATATACGTCTCAAATTCGTATTTCTATTGTAAGTCGCAGTTTCACGGTAAACCAACACTTTGCCGTCTCCATCGCGCATCAGAGCCAGAGGTGCTTTTTCATCTTTGATGTTTGTTTTTTGAAAAATCGAAAAGAGTTCGTATGTGAACGCTCCACCGTACAATTTGAGTTTCAGATCCGTAATTTGCTTAGACAAAGCATAGTAAACTGTGCCGTTGACCTTGCACTGCGAGACTCCTGCTACATTTTCATCTTTGAATACAGTGTAATTCGGAATTATTGTTTGTGGGTTGTAGGTCGCTGTAAGAAGAATCGGAGACGATGATTCGGAAAACAGTTGAACTTCTTTGCTTTCCATAGTCACTTTGGCATTTTGGCTGCAATTGCTTGTAGGTCCGAAGCAGAAACAAGAATCTACATTAACATCCCAATAGTCACCCGGACCGTTATAGTAATCCATTTCACAAGCGTAGATTCCTTCGTCTTCAACTGTCATATTCGGGCAGTGAATTTGGGTCCACCAGTCTTTATTTTCATTTTTGAGACTGATAACTTGACATTTAGATGGTATATCGTCGTTATTTCGATACCAACTGATTTCATATTTGCGTGTGCACTCCAAAGTCATAGCTGCTCCGGGCAGTACATGATGTAAATATCGTGCAATATCCTGTTTTGGGTCAGATTAATCGAATAAAGTAATATATCATCTAAACACCCCTCTAAAAATTAAATCACATTAAGACATAATTTAAGTATACATGCAATTACATTGTCGTACTGTTATAGAATATATATCTTTTTCAACAAAATTGAGCGAGATTTGATATTTCATTTTATTTTCATCGTTGAATTTATACAGACGATAATAGAATTCACTTTAATCCCGAATTTTTAACATTTTAATAATTTATACTGTCGTTGATATAGGTTCTTTCTATATGTATTTTTTATATATCGCCCAATATTTTACACAGTCAATAAATTTATCGCAACAATATTCAATTCAGAAAGACATATTTTTAACCTTTTTTTAGTTAAAAATATTTCTGTCTATAGAAAATTTTTTATCCCACAAATTTTTTCTTCATTATCAACATTAAATTGCCTGATTACTTGTGATGTTGAAGAGAAAAAATAGGCTCTGCCTCTGGCATTAAAAAACAATGAGCTATACTCTAATAATTGAAATAATCGAGCCACTTTCTCTATTGTCAACTATATTAATCAAATAATCGACTTGATTAAGATTCAATTTATATAGACCGACGCATTCATAAAACAATACTTCGAATCATCACAACGAAAAATGCCGAAAAATTTGTCGATGTACTGAAAAACAGTGAAATTATCGGGAAATTTCAATTAAAAACCAATTAAATTTTTTATTTAAAACTTCAAGATTACCTATATCTGAAATATCGTTTTGAAACCCGGCATATATAGTCTCTGGCAAGTAAAAAAAATCCGTAAAAAAAAAAATATATGAAGCTTCGCGCCAGTTAGCTTTTGAACAAATTTATATTCTTTGTATTTGATTTTTTTAAAGAAATTTGATCTATGCGGAGAGTGAAATAGATTTCTAATCTTATAATTGTTATTGTTATATTACGCGGCATAGGAATAATGACTTAAATTTTTATCGTAGATAATGAGCTTCAACGAGAGACAGGGATTGACCGATATTAGACATGCACTGGCGTTACTGCAGGATATTTTTGTTGAACTCATATATAAGCGGACACGTCATGCATTCTACGCATTTATTTTATCCGCAATTTTTACTCCAAACGATCGGCAATATCGGAACAAAGTCTGTTGTTGATGTCAAGTACTCACCAGGGCATTTGCTGCGTCCTGACGACCCGATGAAAGCAGCAGAGTCAGGACCACTGCGACTGTAATGGTCCTCTGAATGAAAACCATTTTTGTAATCGAAACAACTCGTTAAGTTCTTCTGAAGAATCAAAGTGAACCGTCGAGTGATTTACTGAATAGCACTCGCTACGATGGTCCGACACCGAGTGATACCAGTACAGCTTTGATCCGAGGCACCTACACAGCGGATTAAAGCCAACACATTTCTTATCGTTAAGAAAAATGGTGTCAAACAGCTCACGGTAAAAAGCCACGTCTTTCAAAACAATTTTTTCAATTCCTCACGTAAAACTATTCTTGCTTAAATAATTTTTCCATTTCAAAATAAGTTTTCATGTTTACACCATTCTTATGTATTTTTCTTTTTATTTCAATAGCCACAGCACACCATCACTGTACTTATATATAATTGTAGCGTTATTTATTTATATGAACTAATGAGATCGACAACTCACCCTGGTAAAAGAAACCACCGTGGTTTACGGTGGTTTCTTTTACCAGGGCAATTAGTAATTGGTCCAGCAGCTGCTGGATATCTAGCGAGAGTAACCAAAGTTACTCTCGCTGACATGAAAACAAAGTTAAATATCGTTCTAATTTGATTTTATTGTTTTTTTTTTTATTTTGCAGTTGGATATCTGCACCAAGAATATTTTGTGTTGAACATTATTAATTTCTACTATTTCAATATCATGATAGTTATAATTTTATCAATTTTTTTGCGGTTGACTTTTGATTTTTCTAATTATATAAATTGAAAAATAAATTTTCAAAGTATTACATAAATCTGTGCCTCAAAATCGAGCAGCACAGACTGCAAAAGTACAGTATCAGATAGTCGAAGTTACAACTGCTCAGAAACTGGGCGGAATTGGGGCCTGATTTAGATGGTGGAGTAGTCACGATCGTGTCATTTGAAGCATCACTTTTTTCAGGCGATTTCGGAGTGGTCGACACCGGTGCTGGGCTTTCATTTTGCACTGTAACATTTTCTCCATCTTCGTAATGATTGACAGGAAGGCAAAACTTGTGTTCCTCTGAATCCCTGGAATATTGGTCAGCACATTTCTCGCAGTAATTTCCAGCGTACCCTAAAAAAACCACGATATTCCTTCATAATCCCCATAGCAAATTCTGCGTACCTTTCGTGAAGGGTTATATCCAGTTTAAAAGTTGAAAAAATATCATTTTTTTGCCTGTCCGGAATGTACTATTGCCACTCGTAACACAAATACTCTTTGTTTGTGTGAAATAAAATACTGTATCACAAGAAATTCATGAAAAACGTCTTTTTTCAACCTTGCAACTGGATATAACCGCTTAAAAATTGTATTCTGTATACTGTACCTGCTGGACAAGAGCACTTGTTAATAGAAAGAGCTCTAACCTTGGAAACGGAACTTTCAAAGTCGAAAAAAAATAATTGAGAGTCACTCAAAACTTTTTCAACATATTTCGCAATAAAAATCAATTTGATGTAAATTGTATCAAGATTATTTAGAACTCTCATGATATCTTCTTCACTGACGCTCTCTTTGTCAACTTTGTCTCCATGTAAAAAATGCCAGTTATTCTTAGAAAATGATAGCCTTCTTTGATGAGAATTTCTATTATAAATTCCGCGTTCATAATAAGCTAGAACTTTACCATCTCCGTGCATCAGTGCCAACGGGGAATTGTCATCTTGGATAATTGAGTCATTCTGTGAATGTTCATCTACGTGTAATACTCCCTGATACAATTTGAGTTTTCTTCCAGTGATTTTGTTGGATAAAGGATAGAAAATTGAACCATTGACGTTCGTTTTGAAAATCTTAATTTGGTCCATACCCTCAAATATCGTGTAATTTGTGATTATCGTCTTCCCTGCGTCCTTTGTAGACAAGAGGATAGGAGGCAACGAGTCAGAAAATGTTCCAACTGGTTGATAATATGACAATGTCTTATTAATAGGCTGGCAACTGTGTGCAACACCAAAGCAGAAGCAAGAATCGCTTCTTGAAGCATCCGACGTATTATTTAACAGAACTTTGATATCCATAAGGATAGGCGTTGTAAAGTAACTGGTATAATATTGTTCACAAGTGTAGACTCCCGCGTCATTCATCATATTTCGACAGTGCAACCCGGAGACTCGGTTAGACTTAGTTGGATTAGTTAAAACTTGGCATTTAGTAGGTACACCCATGTTGTTTCGATACCAGTTTATCACTTTTATAGTTTCTTTAAGCCTTATTGGACACTCCAAAGTCATTGAATCTCCGGAATTTACTTGGATATGGACATTCGTCATGTTGGTAAACAGGAAGTAATGTGAATGGTTCCGTTGGATACACTGATCGGTAAGTGAACATCGACACTGGTTAATTTCGCCACATGGTCCAGGATTGCACATTTCATCGGTTCCGTCGTTGCAATCAAAATGTCCGTCACATACCTTTGAAAGTGGAATTCTCCTTCCGTTGCACAGAAAACCGTTTTTCCTTGATACTATTCCATGAATTGCTAGATAATTTTCGTCACCAAAAAAAGCCAATTTTATTTCTATTTTTAAGACTTTTTATGTAAAATAAAAATTGAGAAATCAAGTAACGTGTCGGCACATTTGATGATAAGTTGGTTTTGCGGAAAGCTTCATGATTAGCATCCTATTATTAAATAATAAACAGTAAAAATGTATACGAAACTGCAATAAAGTAAGTATAAATTTAAGCTAAACTTGAAATTTTTGGACTGAGAAACATTTGTTAAATTAATATACAATAGATGAAAAAGTTGGATATTTCAAACCGAAAAATAAAACGAAAATAAATAAATCAAAATAATTTCCGGTCATCTTATTTGAATTATTGGATTACGTTCCACATTTGACACATATTATATTTTTCACTGGATTTCCCGTATAATTTGCCGCACATCTCTCGCAATAGTTTCCAGTGTAGCCTGAAAACAAATCACAAGATATAGACACGTACCAACAAAATATTTACTGCACTTATTTGAAAACATTACTGTACCTGCTGGACAGAAACACTTTCCGTTGGACGAAGGCATGTCTAATCCGTCATTTACAAATATCACAGAGGATAAATCAACTTGAGCATAGCGTGTTATAAAATCATTGACGTCGTAGTGCACTCTGATGTAGATTTCATCGAGATTACTCAAAACTCTCATGACATCCTCTTCACGGGCGCTCTCGTCAGTTACGCTGTCTCCAGTCAACGCGTGCCAGTTGTACTTGGAAAATGATATACGTCTCAAATTCGTATTTCTATTGTAAGTCCCAGTTTCACGGTAAACCAACACTTTGCCGTCTCCATCGCGCATCAGTGCCAGAGGTGCTTTTTCATCTTTGATGTTTGTTTTTTGAAAAAACGAAAAGAGTTCGTATGTGAGCGCTCCACCGTACAATTTGAGTTTCAGATCAGTAATTTGCTTAGACAAAGCATAGTAAACTGTGCCGTTGACCTTGCACTGCGAGACTCCTGCTACATTGTCATCTTTGAATACAGTGTAATTCGGAATTATTGTTTGTGGGTTGTAGGTCGCTGTAAGAAGAATTGGAGACGATGATCCGGAGAACAGTTGAACTTCTTTGCTTTCCATAGTCACTTCGGCATTTTGGCTGCAATTACTTGTAGGTCCAAAGCAGAAACAAGAATCTACACTAACATCCCAATAGTCACTCGGTGCATGATTAAAATCTTTTTTACAAGCGTAGATTCCTTCGTCTTCAACTGTCATATTGGGGCAGTGAAGCTGGGTCTGCCATCCCTTGGTGTGATTCTCGGGATCGTCACTCCCACATTTAGATGGTTACATTATCGTTATTTCGATACCAATAAACTTTCGATTCATTACGGTGTATGCACTCCAAACTCATTGTTGCCCCTGCTTCTGATGAAAATATCGTACAATATCCTGTTTTGCGTAAATTCCATAAAATCAATAAATATATCATCGAAACATCTTTGTAAAAGTCTAATGAAATTAATGCACAAGTACAACATACACGCAACTAGATTTTTGTACTGTTATATGGAATATAGATTTTTTTTTTTAAACGAAATTGAGCCATATTTGATGTTTTATTTTGTATTCATCGTTGAATTTATTTAAATAACAAAAAAATCCACGTGAATCTCGATTTTTTAACATTTTATTCATATGCTGTAGTTAAAGTAAGCTTTTTTCAGCGTTTCTTATCACCCGATACTTTATAGATACGAGCTTTACGTAGAGAAAAGACGATATACAAAAAATCCGCATCATAATAATTCACATCATCAAAACTAAAAATACTGAAAGATTCTGGAAACAGTGATTTTTTTCCTATCTAACGGGCCTTCATTTGCTTGCCGACTCGAAATTGCACACGGGAGGGGTCCAGCTTCAGGACTAACTTTATAGATACGAGCTTTACGTAGAGAAAAGACGATATACAAAAAATCCGCATCATAATAATTCACATCATCAAAACTAAAAATACTGAAAGATTTACTTTATAGATACGAGCTTTACGTAGAGAAAAGACGATATACAAAAAATCCGCATCATAATAATTCACATCATCAAAACTAAAAATACTGAAAGATTCATAGATTTACTAAAAACAATAAGATTACTGAGAAATTCCGATTAAAAAACATTTGAATTTTTTATGTCGAGTACTCACCAGGGCAGTTGCCGCGTCCTGACGGCCCGATAAAATCAGCAGAGTCAGGACCACTGCGATTGCAAGGGTCCTCCGAATTAAAACCATGTTTATAATCGAAACAGTTCGTCTGAGAAATCAAAATGAACCGTCGAGTGATTTACTGAATAGCACTTACTACGATGGTCCGACACCGAGTGGTACCCGTACAGCTGTGATTTGAGGCACCTGTATACACAGCGAGCCAAACACACGATTCTTATCGTTAGAAAAAATAGTTTCTAACAGCGCACGGTGAAAAACCACAAAAAATCCAACAAAAAAAAAAATTTTAATTCATCACGCAAAGCTAATCTTGCTTTTTTAAATAACTTTTCTTCCGTTTAAATAAAATCTTAAGGGATAAATTTTCCGTTTTTGCCTTCAAACGCGCAATTACTTTTGCCTGTTTGTTCGTTGAAAAATAGTTTACGTATAAATAAGGGTAAACGGTACAATGCCATGGTTTTTCGTCAATTATTATCTTGAATGAATAAATAATGCAATCTATTGATATAGGAACATAGATTTTATTGATTGAAGAAATTTCCGTCTTCTAAAAAACTCCAGCGATGCATTTTTTAACAACGCTATCAGCGCAATCCAGGATTTCATCATTAAATGTAATTTGAAGTCGATGTCCAATCAATTTATAACATTAATATTATTTCATCTTTACCACGAACATTTTTTATGACATTGATTATTATTAAATCTCTGTTATTATAGATTTCATCAACGAGTATTAGTTTTAATGATCTTGAGCGACAGGAATTACAAAAAAAAATTTTTTTTTTTTGTATACCTCGACCACGAAATAAATTTAATTTTATCTCAAATTATTACTATTTATTATTAAGTTATTTTTTTATTATCTATCAATGTTAATTTATAACGATTTTTTGATAATAAAAAAATAATATCCAACTATCAAAGAATATAAAAAAGAAAAATATATGTATACTTAAAAAATTACAAAAAAATATGGGTATTCTCAAGTAAAATAAATTTGAGGTTGATCAATCATGAACATATTTATTTTTTTTACTCGGGTTTTTTTAAGAGAGCGTCCATTAATTACGTGAGGCATTTTCGAGGATTTTTTTAACCCCCCCCCCCCCCCCTTTAAGAAATTCAGCCTTGTCATCAGTCACCCAACACATTAATGCAAATCTCCGCCATAATTATCGAGGAATAACGCCAACAACACAGGAATCGCCCTTTGTTGGATCGCCGATGTAATATTCAGCGCATTTTTCGCAATAATTTCCAGCGTATCCTATGAAAAAATTCCAAGACTTATTTTATTAAAAAATTCACAGTTGTCCAACTGCAAAAAACAATACCACGTACCTGTCGGACAGAAACAATTTCCAATAGATGAAGGCATACCCAATCCGTCAGTTACCAATTCGACGATCGATAATTTGGTTTTGGTATCGTGTCGTTTATAATTATTGACATGATAGCGTACTCTGATGTAAACTCGATTTAGATTACTCAAAATTTTCATAACATCGGCTGAACAAGTCTTTTCTTTAGTTGCATTGTCTCCCTGAATCATCCACCAATTGTGTTTAGTAAATGATATTTTTCTCCACTTTGAATTTTCATTAACTTTTCCGCTTTCATAATAAACTAGCATTTTACCGTCATTATCATACATCAATGCAAGGGGATCATTGACGTCGGTGTTAATTACGTGTTCATTAGACGAAAACATTTTGTACAGAAATGATCCCCCGTACAGCTTAAGCTTCATGCTCGTGATTTCTTCGGATAAAGGATAGAAAATGACGTCATTTACCGTTGGCTGAGAGATCTTGCCTATTTTTTTAGTCTCGAATATTGTGTAATTTGCAAGGATTACTTCACCGTTGGACATTGTTATGCGGAAAATAGGAGACAATGATTGAGAAAACAGTCGGACGTGGTTGAGTTTAGTGATGACGTTGGTTTTTTGGCAAATCTTTGTAGCTCCAAAGCAAAAACATGAATCTTCTCTTACGGGGGAATCACTTTTTACAGAGACTGCAAGGTTACTTTTGAAATAAGTGTACCAACCATTTAAATCGTCGTATTCTGAAATTATTTCACAGGAATAAATTCCTTCGTCTTCTATTGTCATATTTGGACAGTAGAGCCAGGAAACCCGTCGATAATTCGGTGATATTGAGGTGGTAATTTGACATTTGGAAGGTACTCCTGCGTCGTTTTGATACCAGTTAGTCGGTTCTGCACGAGATCTAAGGCTTGGACACTCTAAGATCATTATTCCTCCCAATTTTACATGGAAATGTGGGGTTGAGTAATTTTCATTCAAGGCTAGAATGATAGTTAATGTTTTTTTAGTAAAAAATTTTTTATTCTAGCTGGATATTTTAAAGAGCTGTATCCAGTTGAAATTTTCAAAGAAAAATGCAATTTTTTTTACGTTCTCGGAATGTATTTGAGTATATTCTTGGAAAATTTCAAACCGATTTGGCGAATATTCTAAATGACACGAAGCGTTAAAAAGGAAAAACATAGGCTGGAGTAACAGCTGTTCAGTTTTAAACGTTTTTCTTTAAAAACGCTGTTTTTTAAGTCGGTGACCACGATTTCTCGAAAAAAGGACTCACCCGACGAATTTTAAATTTTAACAAAACTTTCTCAGATACATTCTTCAAATATTCATGCAAATTTTTCATGCAAATTTTTGTGAAAATCCAAATTTTGTATTTAAATCATCCTCATTTTGTCAAAAATTGAAATTTCGACTATTTCTGCGATTAATATACCTAGATTTATCTATCCTACCTATTGCAAACTTCTACTCTTTGTTTTTGTAAAATAGAATACTTCTTCAAAAAAAATTCACATAAAATAGTACATTGTTACTTTAGTCCCTTGGTACACAATATACTATTTTGCTCTCGGAAAAGAGGGAGTAAACACCCCATTTACTCCGAGTTATTTTGACCGTGAATTCCTCAAGTCAACTTTTCACGGTCGAAACGACCTCTTTTGCTCCCTTGGTGAACAATGTACTATTTTCAACCTTAGAACTGGATATAACCCTTTAATCTATAGAAAAAAATAAATCAAAGGGATATAACCCTTTGATCTATAGAAAAAAATCCCACCCGATGAGAAGTTCGTCAAAATTAAACAGTTAGTTATTAAAACAGTCAGAAACATTGTATCAAATTTTCAAGCACTTCACGGGCTTGGTTTTTGTGAAAAAAAATTATTAAATTGCAAGTTTTACACATAGAGTTATAGCAAGTCGATGAAGCCTCCACGCGAACCTGTTTACTCCTCGCATGGTAAGATAGATTTGATGCTAACCTTAATATCTTGAAATTTGATAATTTCTTTTCTCAAAAACCAAGCCCGTGAAGTACTTGAAAATTTGATACAATGTTCCTGACTGTTTAAATATCTAACTATTAAATTTTGAAGAACTCCTCATCGGATGGGATTGTCTTCTATAGATCCTTCAATAGAAAATAAATGGATATAAATTTATACTTACCACTGTACACTGGATTGTTCAAATTGACAACTGGAAGGCAGGAACTGTCGTTTTTCACGGCATCTTTAGTGTAGTTTTCTGCACATCTTTCGCAATAATTTCCCGTGTATCCTAGTAATAATTCACAAAATTCCGTCATTAGGTATTTTAATGAATATCCTCAGTTCATCATTCTTAGAATACTGTATACTACGTACCTTTTGGACAAGAGCACTTGCGAAGAGATAAAGGTGCACCGAAGGCGAATGAATATCCAAATTTAAAATAGGATAATTCGGCTATATTCCAATATTGTTCTCCAATATCATTCAAAACAAAATTAATCCTGATGTAAATTCCATCAAGATTACTCAAAACTCTCATGATATCCTCCTCACTGACGCTCTCTTCGTCAATCTTATCTCCACGCAACACATGCCAATTATACTTCGAAAATGATAGTCTCCTGTGATGTGAGTTATGATAATAAATTGCTTGTTCTTGATAAACCAACACTTTGCCGTCTCCACGCATCAATGCCATGGGAGTCTTCTCGTCTTGCTTAATGACTTTTTGCTTGTTTAATGAAATTCTGTACAGCAATGATCCCTGGTACAATTCCAGTTTCCTATCGGTGATTTTATTAGACAATGCATAGAAAAGCGTACCATTAACTGCTGATTGCGCGATCGTACTTTTATTCATCCCCTCGATTATCGAAAAATCCGAAATACTTTTATTCCCCTCATTCTCGGTAATCAGGAAAATAAAAGGAACCGACTGAGAAAGTAGTTCCACTTTTACAGGTGATAAAACCTGTTCGATAGGTTGACAGTCGGTTGTAACTCCAAAGCAGAAGCAAGAATCTTTTTTTGGAGTAGACGAATCGTTTATAAAAACTTTTAGATCGACGTATGTATGCTCGTTTCTGTAATATTGTTCACAAGTGTAGACGCCCCCGTCATCAATTGTCATATTTGGACAGGTAAGCCGAGTAAATGGGATTGATTTTGTTGAGTCAGATAAAATTTGACATTTTACAGGCACACCCATCATGTTTCGATACCAGTTAACTGCTAATTTAGCTTTGTGAGAATTTAATGGATACTCCAAGGTCATTGAACTTCCGGGATTGACATTAATATGCGAATATGCCACGCTGGGAAATAGATAGAAATGCGATTGATTCCGTTGGATGCATTCTTTGGTACGTGCACATAGGCATTGATTAATACCATCACATTTTTCAGGATCACATTCTTCATCCTTTCCGTCCTCACAGTCGAAATAACCATCGCATGCTTTAGATAATGAAATCTCGCTTCCAAAGTCGCATTTAAAAGTGACATTGTTTTGCCCTGGTCATGAGGTTATCGATTTTTTTTTTTTGGAAAGAAAAAATAGCAATTTTAATTTTATCAGTTTTTAAGACGACTTTAAAAATATGAGATTAATTTAGTTACCTTGACTTTGTATTTTTTCTACTTCAAGTACCGTGAACGCTGTAGCAGTGTCCTGAAAAAAAATTAATAGACCTGTTTATAAATAATTTCAATAAATAAGTTAATCATTAATTTCAATAATTAATAACAGTGTAATTGTGAAAATTATGTTTTTGTCCCTTCTGCTAAAAAAGGCACCCATTTTGAACCCCATTTGAGAGCGTAAAGTAGCATATTTTGTCCCTGACTTTTTAGCCCTAAAATGTGGGCCAAAAAGCAAGTGAAAAAAAAGCTCTGTGAACTTGGCACCCGACTTTGAATAAAAAAAAATAATTATTGATGGTTTTAGATACTACAATTAATGTAGATGAATGTAGTGCAACTTATTTGATGGTAGTTATAACGGTACAGTTGGGATTTGCATTAATAATGCCCCGAATGAATATTCCCAGTACAAAATAGCCTACTTTAGTCCCTTGGTACACAATATACTATTTTTTAGAGTTTTAAACTAGTTTCGCGCGCCAGTTTGTTGAATTGTTAAGAGTAGAGGCACGCCAAGCAGGTTTAGAACTCTGAAAATATAAAATTTTCACCATTACTCTATTATTAAACACTGAAATCAATTATTACCAAACTTGGTCTTTACTATAACGATTTTACATTTTTTTTTGTATAGAGGCGCATGAACTTGGCGCGTATTTTTCCCACGGCGAAGCTGTATTTTCGACGGTTTTCTCATTTTTTTTGTAAAAATACGACCTAAACCTCATCCTCAGCAGTCATAAATTTATTCCATCCCCTAGGGTCCATACACCACTTCAAATTCTAGTCCGAAATCCACATACAATACCATGTAGTACATATACCAATCAAATCATTCCCTACAATTCAGCAACCAATCAGCAAAATGTCACATTTTGCCTAAAAATAAAATTTTGATTTGTACCAAAAATCAGGGAAACATTCGTTGCTAAAGATTTATTTTCCTTATTATACTACAGCAAATTCAGTAATTCTCAGCCCAATCGAAAGGACATCATCGACTTTATATATATATAGGTATCTAAGAATATATAAATTAGAATGAAAAAAATTATTTTCCGAGATATTTCAACTTGAAATTTAAAACAATCTAAAATCTTAATTTTTCCTGCTAAGTATATACTGAGTCTCTTGATTTAATTTTTTTCCACGCGCTAAATTGGAATTAATTGTTTCTCGATTAATTGATTGATTTAATTAGGCGTTGTTTTTATTACTCGAAAATCAGCGTACTAAAAATTACTACAAAAAAAAAAACAAAGCAATAAAACTAATTCGACAAACGAAGACAAAACCATTTTTTCATCGAAAAATAATTATTATCGAGCATTTTTTCCAATCGAAGCAAACAGTAAATAAAAATACACAGTGATAAGATATATTTTAAGATATAAATGTTTCATGGCTGTCTCGAAATAGAAACGAAAAATAAATGTTTTTTTTTTCTGACGCACTCCACTATTTTTAGCACACTTTTCATCATATATAAACGTTGTATGTAACGTTATAATTGAACAGATATTAATATTTATATATATTTTTATTTTATTCGTATTATTTTCTGATAAAAATTTTTTTTTTTAATTATGTTTCAACGCAGACGCGCTATTTTGTCTTTGATCTTTTTTTATACCTACCTACTATTTGTCTGAATGCTTTCCGTAGAGAAAAAAAAAAAATATTTCGAATTGTATTAGTATGAGATGGTACAAAGATGACTTTCGCATTTTTTTCAGGCTATAACTATAATTACAAGCAACTCTGCAAAATATTTATTTTTAAAAAATCGAATAAGCGATGCCATGTGCTATAAACATTTTTTTCGATCGGTGTTTTAAACGAAATTATATGAGCAATAACAAAAAACGTCATTTGAATAAGAAAAAAAACTCACCGTAGGGTTTGCAGTAGCCTCATAGTGATTCGACTGAAGCAACAGATTCAGGACCACTGCAAATGCAATGGCCTCCTGAATTAAAATCATTTTAATATCGTTTTTTTATAGGTATCAAGAATTCAAAGATTATTGCCGTGAATCGTCGATGCTGACTGTGACTAGAAAAGATTAAACACACTTGCACTTGCAACGAAGAACCGGGATGGAGAGGAGTGGGAGCATCATTCGGCGACATTTATATAGCCAACCCAACATATCAGAAAAATATATAGTTGTGTAACAGGTTGTACAAATACTAAACACTTAATTATGAATAATAATAGAAACATGCGATTAGTAAATATTTTTTGTCATCGCCGCACACGCATTTTGCTATTCTATCTATGTGTAATATTTATTTATTTTTTTATTCAATCTAAAAATTTAACTTTGAAAATTTTTAAAAAGTTAAAAATATTTAAAAACACCTGTTTTAGAGGTAATTATTAGATGTCACTACTTTCGATAATTATATTTTAATATGTTTTCTATAATCAAGTGGTAAAGAGGAAGGAAGG
>MVJL01001898.1:0-11929 GCA_002156465.1 Macrocentrus cingulum | reverse complement strand
GATCCAATTCTTTATCGCGAGGTGGACGGTCCGAGCGCGCAGACATAAACACCGGAAGGCGCGATATCGGAGTAATATTCGGTGTCATGATGTGTCGTACACCGAACATTAAAATAAAGTTAAAAATTTAGAGAAATTGTTCGTCACAATCCCTAGTTAGTAAAGTGTGATCATTCAAACATCGCTTGTAATCATCAAACGTTATAGTTCGCAATGTGGTATGTTTAACACCTTTTGCGCGCTTCTTTTCTTTATCATCATTGAGAACAGTAAAAGTGTATAGCTTTGCTCTTAACCCTATGAACTTTGTCATAAAGTTTCCATTGATTTCATCTTTCATAAGACCTAATACCTTCTTATTTACCAGAAGAATCCTATACTTATTTCTCTGCGGATAATCTGAGGTATCAAACAATTTAATATTGTAAAGAATTTAGGCGGGAGTATAAAAAAGATGTATATTTTATACCAAAAGTCGGAGCTAATCGAGGAACGACTAACATTGACAACAGCTATCAATCGACTCTGTTGTTTTCCTGTTTGAATGTATGACAACGCAACCGCGTTGCCATGCATCCAAACAGGCATCTGTTTTTATACAAGGGCCAACTAGATTGCGCTCGATAGGCGAGCGCAGTCGTTAATTCAAATCAGCTGATGAGGTGAAACCTATCAGCTGATTTTCACAACAATATCATATATGTTTGGTACTGTAAAATGATAAATGAGACTATCGGTGTCAGTATAGATCAGTTTGGCTTGTTCACCAACAAAGTTCTTTTTAATATACTGATGATGAAAGTCATAAATCAATGTCTTTGATGAATCTAAAATGCAAAAACCTACATAAATTGGTTTATCAAACTTGACATCAAGTTTTTTCATCTCAATTACTACACTACTTTCATCTAAAATTACAAAACTATGGAAATTCGGTCTGCTGACAAGATTTTTAGCACCATCTCCTCGCCCCCACTCTTTGACTATTCGAACATCCTTATATTTTCTAACATTTTCCATGGTTTTACCGACGACCGCATTGTTCATGAATTTATGAAAATTTTTCTCAAACTCATTGCGCGCATGCTTCCACAAAGAGTGTTTTGTCTATGTATGGCTTGAGCCATGCTGATTGCTCAAATTCCAAAATTCTGTGAACTGCTTCTAATTTCAATCCTAGCACTAGACATTGCTCAACATTTTTATAATGAATAACATAGTTTTGTTTATCATAGAGAGTTGTGGCTAGTTTTTACTGTTTACTATTTGGGGGTACATAATGTTCAGGGCAGAGCGATAAATCTTTGTGAGTCTCATGGAGCTCGATTGCATAACTTAAATCTACTTCTAAAATATACCCCCTGGACTGATCCGTTTCAAAAAGTCTCTTTAATTCTGCCAAGCTCATTGGACCTTCTATCCGTTTGAATGCACCTTGAGATAAAGGTATGCACATCACAGCTCCATATAAATTATTCACATCATAGTACATCAAGTAGGATTCCACTTTACTCTCATCAAAATTATCGCCCATGAACCTATTGTTGGCCATAGCATGTCTTATTGTGCATTGAGCTACACCACTTCTAATACCCTTTTCAATAAACAGAAGCATGGCAGGATCTGTTAATAACTCCAGTTTCACATGCGTTAGTTTGAGCATAGCATCAAACGTTAGACTAGGAGCTGTATGATAATGTGGTGGATCTAGCCCATAAGTTTTCATGCAGCTACGTCGGAAATTCTCAAATATATCCGCCAGCAGCAACACATCGGTTTTCAAATATAGATCTGAATACTCACCCAACGTTTTCAATTTAAATGTATTCCAGACGCATTCTGCATGTCTATAGTTATCGTTCGATATTGACTTATCATTCAATTTAGAGTAAAATTCATTAATACTTGGTCGATTTTTATCATCAAGTCGTTGCATGTTATTTATGTATTCATATGGAAATACACCTTTTGTTGTAACCAAACGAAACTGCTTAAGATTTGCGTAATACTGTCGCGTAATAATTTTATCATCATAAGTCAAGTATGATGCTAATTTCTCAATACTTGATGCCATGAAACGAAAAGAGTCTATGAATCTAAAATGAATATCTGTATTGTTAACTTCTTGCTGGATAGAAATATATTTTTCTTCATTCACGGGCAATACCTTTGTTTTTTTTTTTAAATGATAATAACAATGATTTGATGAAAAAATGACCATCACACCCAGACAGATTGTGAAAAATAACTGGAATAATATGAGTTTGTTTAAAATTTATGTTGCATCGATTGTGGGCTGTTTCGCGATATTTACTAGTGAAGTGACAATGATCGCGACATCTTTGTTCATTAGTACTTGGTTTTCCACAAATGTGGCAATCTTCCTTGTTATGTCTTCCCCATTTTTCTTCATTAAGATTAGGCATTGGACGCGGATTTTTATGATAATCATTGACTTCTTGGGCCAAAACGCGTAACTGTTCCACAAACCAATCAATACATTGTGCTGAGCGATTGATTTTAAGTCTTGAAAGATTATCATCGTAGCTGCATTTAGTGTAAAATGCAACACTATGCGGCACATGCTTTTGTTTATCATCAGCTTCCGGTTCGATTATGCACCCAAGATCAGCATATACAACAAAAACTACAGGGTATTGATATTTATAGTTTCTAAATTGTAAAATCTGATCTTTTTCCCTGAATCTTTTTATTTAAACTCTTCAATCATTTTTATCAGTGGGTCGATTGTATGCTCCTGATGCCAATCTTCAAACGATGTAGCTGGAAATATCACGCTCGTTGCGGTTTGAAAGAATTTTACTTCTTCAATCACTTCATCATTTTTAACGTTTTGGAATTTACATGACAGAGACATATAGACTTGTACAGAATTTATTTCGCGCAGCACTGTTAGAATCTTCAGATTGATAGCTGAATATGCATCATGAAGAAACCGAAAGCACGGTGAAGAGAGCGATTTAAAACGCGGTGTTTAACACCATAGCTTACCTTAAAAACGGCTGTCTTCAGATAATCTTTTTAACTATAGGAGATTCAATGTTCATTCTAACACTTTTGATTTTTACACCTTTAGCTCAACACTTTTTATTCTCACACTTTTATTCTATCACTTTGTAGTCTAACACTTTTTATTTTAACAGTTTGTATTCTAACACGTTTTATTGTTTACTCAAAAAGAGATTTTAGAGAGAAAAATACTAGATTTTTTTTACTTCTTTAGGGACGTTGTGCACTTTCCACAGATGGAAAATAGCCAAACTCGCGTCAGATCAGGAATGCTGATCGAAAAAGCGTAAGACGGAGAGTGGTGGGAGAGATGACCGCTGGAGGGGCGCCAGAGAGAAAGTGAAATGCCCTCACTTTCTATCGCGCGGCGAACATCTAGATGTTTTGTCTAGCTGTTTTGTTCGAGTGGTGCAGGACGCTTGCGCGAGTGTGCAGGAACAATAGATAAATATTGTATTTAACAATAAATGATCATACTTTTATACTGATAAATAAATAAATCAATTCGTCCGAAAAAATTCCCTCGCCATTCCAAAATCTTCGAAAATCCACAACATTACTGTTTAAGTTTTCACTTCTACTGGCACTCCCGGAGTGCTACCCGTAATTTTTTTTGTAACATTTATTTTTTTCTTATAACATCTAAATGCACATGTACGCGCACACCATACCACATCATTTACACACAAGTTATATCACACACTCAGACACATTATATCACACACATACATATTATATTACAAATTATTTATCATACATACATACATACATACATACATACATACATACATACATACATATCCAGCACGAATACAGTCCACAACTGGGTCAACAGCACAGGTGTATTTCACTTTCAACAGACCCCGAGAACTATCAACTCGTTACAGGCTTGTTCCGTTGATTAGTAATGGGAGTTGTGTGGAGCCCTTCGTTTTCTTTCTTAGAGCGATGTTTTCCATATCCGGCTCAGCTGTCAGAAATTTTGCTGGTTACTTAGGATATTTTTCGTTGGGATTCTCTTTGTTGACACGCAACTTGCCTTTCCATCCGTCTACCAAATTCAGATGGTCGAATCTCGTATTTCCTGCATGGAAATTTTTCAAGCTTCGATTCGAATCAATGCTTTCTGATGACCTACCAGAACTTGATATAACTAGCGCGTTATTTATTTTCATTTTTCTGCGCAGTGGTTCATCAAAATTCCCGGAATCGATGTTTCACACTCTACGGTCAAATCTACACAATTGCCTCCATCCATCTTGGCTGGCACCGCTTGGGCGATAGATTTTTTATCAAGTACAGGCTCAACTTCCGTTTTCTCTAGCACATTTCCAGCATGAGTAGCGTCTGTAGAGAGGATAGGTTCATTTTAAGTAGATGAAAACTGTGGTGACGACATGAATGTACTATAATCTTCTGTAGTTGAAGCTTTCATAGAAGAAGGTTCAAGCATACTTCCTTGAGATGTATGACAATCCGCGATTTTTTTAAACTCTTCAAACTTTCTTTAGATCTCATCAATTTCATGTCACCGGACAACGCTATCGAGTGTCTAGAAATCACTGTCGGAATTTTCAAGTTTTTTTTTACCGTTAAAGATAAATTTTTTCACGCCCTTGAAATATTCTTCACTTCGAGCTGACGACGCGGTGAGGATTAATCCATGACCAGCTTGCCCGTGCTCATTATAGAGCGCTGGCATTACTACTGTCCACAAAAGGATTCGTCGCGATAGCTTTAATAAGCGAGCAGCAAAGTCTGGGCAATAATACTTATTGGATACATCTCCAGCATCTCCAGTGTCTAAAGTGCTCGTGATAGAATCCAAAAACGAATTTATGGACGAGTTTTTGCTGATAGGCATTTCTTCGTTTGAATCGTCATTCCTTTCTGCAAAGATTTTTTTTCGGGCAGTTTCGACAGTTTTGGGTCAGTCTTCATTTTACTCAATAGTTTTAGTCGTTATTTAATATTTAACGCTGGTCTTGGTGCCACAATTGAGTCGCGTCATAATATCTTCCAACTGATAGTTGAAGGAAAACAATACTGTTAGAAGCATCTAACTTTGGAACCGCCTTAATTAAACTACGAGTTGCGTCGATGCTCATGCTGCCAACCGGATCTTCCTCACAGACTAAATTGTACATTATTTCTTGCTCTAGGCGCGAGTATATGCAAAAAAACTTATCGTTACCAGAGTGACGCATGCTCTCGGATTCCGATTGAAGGGCGCTAAGGGCTACAATTGGATCATTCCCTAGTTTGACACCGAGATTTCGATCGTTCGCCTCTTGTTTCACTTTTATTAAACGGTCTTCGTCATACAAATTGGCAGGTTGTACATCGCCGAAGTCCATATGCTGATCAGTGAATTCTCGTTTCCACATATAGGCTTAGCCGCCTTGGAGTTAATTTCCAAGGAGTTGCCGTGTCGTTCCCTAGAGTGGACGTTTCTTTTAATATTAACTATCAATATTAAGGCTCCGCCACCGGAACAATCATAATAATAAAAATAATAACAATAGTACCACTTTCGTAGATTTCGTTTTTTGTCGCCAATATCCAATAAAAAAATTTAAATTATATCTCAAATCTTAGCTTTTTATTCCCTGCAGCCGGGGACACTCTGACTTTATTTTTTAATTGCGATATCAAGACATAATTATCAAAAGACAATTATGCACACTGACAACACACCAACACACCTACACGGGCTTGTGTTAGTGTGTTACAAAATCGCCTAGAAAAACTTTTTCACTTATTCTATCGCGTATTCCGAAGTGTTGCCGGACTTCTACTACTTGGATTATCGAAATCACTACAAGCAAACAATTTTTTTTCACATAATAAGTAAATAAGAAGTAATTTTAGATTCCAAGTGACAGATGCACACGGATAGGGAAAGTATAGTTTGTTGGTATTCAACAAGATGGCGCCAGCGTTGAGTCAGAAATTCGGACAAGGCGACTGCCAGGGAGTATGATGCATTTACGGGGCCCCACGCTTTTAGATCTGCAGTGTATAGATATAGATAGTATATCCACATCAAAACATCAACATAACCTACAATTTATATCCAACTTTTCCGTGCTACTATATAAAAAAATCTACTTTTTTTTCTTGTGTATTTATAGAAGCAGGCCTACGCGTCCAACAAAGCGCATTTACATTTTTTTAACATCAAATACAACATGAAATTATTATATCCATCAGATAGAGAGAGGTACATATAGCGATGTCATGGCAACTTTATCGAGGTAACATAGCACAAAAAATAGATAAAAAAAATAAAATAAATGTTGCTATCAACTATAATTTGTTATAAATGTATGATTTTGTCATGGCAACTTTATCGAGGTAACATAGCACAAAAAATAGATAAAAAAAATAAAATAAATGTTGCTATCAACTATAATTTGTTATAAATGTATGATTAGCCAACGCAGCAGCAAATAATTCTTCGTTTTCTTTTGGGGGTTTTAATATTTTACTCATCGTCATCCTGCGTGACGCGACAGAGAGGAGCTCTTGAGATACTCTAGCCAAACAACGAACCCACAATCGACTCACTACTCATGGCAACTTTATCGAGGTAACATAGCACAAAAAATAGATAAAAAAAATAAAATAAATGTTGCTATCAACTATAATTTGTTATAAATGTATGATTGATTAGCCAACGCAGCAGCAAATAATTCTTCGTTTTCTTTTGTTCCACCAGGTTTTAATATTTTACTCATCGTCATCCTGCGTGACGCGACAGAGAGGAGCTCTTGAGATACTCTAGCCAAACAACGAACCCACAATCGACTCACTACCTGGTTTTAATATTTTACTCATCGTCATCCTGCGTGACGCGACAGAGAGGAGCTCTTGAGATACTCTAGCCAAACAACGAACCCACAATCGACTCACTACCACAAATACTCAAAAAATAGGAACAGCAATGACCACGTGAAAATTTAGGAGCTCTTGAGATACTCTAGCCAAACAACGAACCCACAATCGACTCACTACCACAAATACTCAAAAAATAGGAACAGCAATGACCACGTGAAAATTGGGGATTTTGGTCTGGCAACGAGGAATATCCTTGGCACGCGCGTGCAAACTATGGACACAGAGTCTCAAGTAATTGAACAGCAATGACCACGTGAAAATTGGGGATTTTGGTCTGGCAACGAGGAATATCCTTGGCACGCGCGTGCAAACTATGGACACAGAGTCTCAAGTAATCGACAAAGTCACGAGTTTTGAGTTGGATTAGTTGGGGTCAATGACCGGGCGAGTGGGCACTGCGCTCTATGTCGCGCCATGACACAGAGTCTCAAGTAATCGACAAAGTCACGAGTTTTGAGTTGGATTAGTTGGGGTCAATGACCGGGCGAGTGGGCACTGCGCTCTATGTCGCGCCAGAACTTACTGCACAAACGATATACAACCAGAAAGTCGACATCTATAGTCTGGGGATTATTCTATTTGAGATGTGTTTCCGGCCCCTGGCAACGGGAATGGAGAGAGTGAAGATTAATCGACAAAGTCACGAGTTTTGAGTTGGATTAGTTGGGGTCAATGACCGGGCGAGTGGGCACTGCGCTCTATGTCGCGCCAGAACTTACTGCACAAACTGCCAAAGCGATATACAACCAGAAAGTCGACATCTATAGTCTGGGGATTATTCTATTTGAGATGTGTTTCCGGCCCCTGGCAACGGGAATGGAGAGAGTGAAGATTCTCGATATACAACCAGAAAGTCGACATCTATAGTCTGGGGATTATTCTATTTGAGATGTGTTTCCGGCCCCTGGCAACGGGAATGGAGAGAGTGAAGATTCTGATGAATGTCCGCTCGAAGAACCTCATTCTGCCGACTGAATTGATCGATTTGGGCATGCCACAGTCGATTCCACTGCTGCGCTGGCTCTTGAATCACGATCCCAGTCAGCGACCCACGTCGCAGGAACTCTTGGCGTTCGAGTATCTACCGCCACCGTAGCTGGAGGAAGCCGAGCACCAGGAAATGGTGCGCCACACACTCTCAAACACGCAGAGCAAGGCTTACAAGTATATCTTGTTGCTTGCTGCTTCGCTCAGGAAGTCACGCCGGCAGAAGACATCACGTATGACATGAATCTCGCTCGCGGTATCACGAGCTCAGTGTCCATGAAGAATGAGGAGCTTCTGTATGAGTATGTCAAGTCAAAGGTTGATGAAGTATTTCGCCGTCACGGAGGAGTCAATCTGGCCACACCGTTGCTCATTTCAAAGTCCGGGTAGATCTACAATCACACGGAATCCATCGTCAGGCTCATGACGCGCTCTGGCAGCATTGTATCCATTCTTTACGATCTGCGGGCTCCCTTTGCCCGCTATATCGCCTGGAACAACGTATTGCACTTTCGCCGATATGCCATCGAACGGGTTTATCGGGAGAAAACGGTTAGTATCAAACTGTAATGTGGATTACATCGAGGTCTAATGTATTTTTTATAATTACAGGTGCATGAATTTCATCCGCGGGAGCTCTATGAGTGTGCTTTTGACATTGTGAGCTCAGTTACTAATCTCATGGCTGAGGCAGAGTTGATCACCATTGCTTGGGATATCTTCAATGAAATTCCCGAATTGCGACAACGTAATTTCACTGTTCGACTCAATCACACCTCGCTACTTCAAGCAGTTCTCATGTATTGTGGCATTGAGCCGGAAAAATACCAGGACATCTACTCGATACTTTCCGATGCTCGTGATGGAAAATTTTCGAAATTTCAGCTGCAGACACACTTCATCAGTCTCTGCCTCACGGATCAAGCCATGGAGACGCTCTTCAATCTTTTTGATACGGAGAGCTCAGTCGCAAAAATTGCCAGTGTTCTGCAAACTATAACTAAGCGAAAGGGAGAGGCGGCTATTTTAGCCAAAGAGGGACTGCGTGAGATTAATATTGTCACTGCCAACGCCATCGCGCTAGAAGTTAAAGTATGTTTTGTTTTTTTTGTGGTTTTCTTTTCTTAGAATTAACTTTATTTCTTTTCACAGGGATCGATAACTGTGATGCCTCTGCTTGTTCATAATATGCCGCAACACACGGGCATTATTTTCCAAGTGAGTTCGGATTTTAAACGCCGACGTCGTCGCGGTGGGCAGGACGTAATTGCGGCTAGTGGACGCTACGACAAGATGCTCATGGCGTTTCGCCAGAGACTCGAGCGCACGGGACTGGCGAGCAAGGAAATTAAGCAGCACGGCGTTGGTATCAGCATTTCCCTCGATAAACTCGTTTGTGCCATCAGCGAGCACATGAAGGACGCCTGTATCGAGACAAATATCAACAAATTTGGGATCATGTGGCAGTTGGCTGTGTCGGCGGGCTTCCCAAGCGTGAGAGTGAAATGGCAGATATTTTACACGAACTTTGGGCTCTTGGGCTTCGAGTAACCGCTCTGGACTTTGCAACAATCGAGGAACTCTTTGACTACTGTCAGGAGCACTCGAATGCTCAAGTGTTAATGTTGAAAAGTGGAGAAACAAGTAAGGTTCGACTGCAATCATGGGAACGCGATAGATTTCAAAAGAGAAAAATTAGCATGACTGATTATTATACAAAGTGCCGATTGAAGTATTTGCAGTGTCATTGGAGATGTCTATTATTAAGACTATCATCAGTTTGTTGGAAATTGATGGGAGAGAACAAGACTTTCGAAAGAGCATCCAGCTCGTCATTGGGATGTAAGAAAAATATATTACATCAAATTTTATGCTCGTTTTCACTTGCAATTTTTTTTTTACAGACATCCACGACACAAAAAGTATATTAAAGAGATCTGCGATGAAATGAGTGAAGTTGGAAGTGAAAAGCAACGACCTGTCTTGGTTCATTACAGCCTTATTGACAGTCATTTCGAGATTTTGATGTAAAAAAAAGGACAAATTTATACCCAAGTGTATAAAGTCATTAACCATATTCATAATACAAATATATTTTCAACGAAAATATTCAATTTACTACCAAAATTTGTCGTTTTTGAAGTTTTTTTTTTTTTTAATATTTCAAAAACTACGCGAGAATGTGCAGGTTTGGCGAGTTCAGGCTCCATTAGATGCACCAAGTGCTAAATAAAGTATCCCTGGCCGAGCAGGAGGTACCTCTTGATGCCCTGCAGGTGATTTATCAAGAGAAACTCCTTCATGAGCATCTCAACGACCCTTGTCGATGTCTCCTCGTACGCTGCGTCCATCACGGCCTGCAGTGGACTATCGGGATCCATGTCGAAAAATGTCTCAACGTTGCACTCCTCGAGATCATTGTTAAACAGGTCGACATCGTGCCTATGAAGTGGCGCCGAATCTTTGCAGACCTCACGGAGAAAATTAATGCTCTTAAAGGTGTCGAGAATTTTTTTGCACGCGATTTACTGATAAATGTGGGCAACATTGTATCGCACACTTGTTACTTTTCAGGCCACACCGTTTCTCCCACAACGTCCGCGCACCATTGTAGATGACTGCACTCGAAAATTGCGAACACGAAGGCACTTTTCCGTCCTTAGCACGCGCGAAACAATGTGTCTCCTGGACTGTATGTGCACGACATACACGAAGATACCCAACTCAGAAGTTTCACTCGACATTTTTTATTATATTTTGCAGAGTAATTTACAGATAATATTTTAACGCGGTGGGATCCATCCTTTTTTCATCGCCTTCTTCTGCCATGGAGCGTATTGGGGATATCCCTATAGTAATAAAATGCTCAGATTAGTGTCAGGTGTCCGATCTTTTGTGTGTGATGAGCACTTACACTATTGCTTGCTGGCGGTGGTACAGCATTGTACTGTGGGCCGTTTGACCAGGCTGAACGGAGAGTGAGCTGCCGCTGGACCTCAGTGGCAATTAGTGCTGCCAGTTGCTCTGGATTGGGGCAAATACAAATTTGCCGTACCCCATCAGGCACCTGGTGGCATGATGCAGCGTATGCTGCCAGAATTGGGTGGCTGCTCGACGACTGCGGCGGATTCCCCGGTAAGTTTTGCAACTGTCCAAGGTTCAAGGTAGCCTTCTCGAGCTGCTGCTGCGTTGCCGCCAGCACAGTTTGTGAATTCTCATATTTATCTTGGAGAATCTTCAACTGGCTTTCCAAGTCTTCAATCGTCGCCATGATAGCTGAAAAAGGAACAACAAAATTTTACTATTTCAATGTGACTAGCCGCTGTTGTTCTTGATAGATTAAGGAACAGCCAACAATGAGAACAATAATAGTTTTTGTACATATTCTTACTTACCTGTGTGGTCAAACGAATTGAGGAAAAATTGTCTAGCACTAATGGCGACCTGCCTGTGTGTGATATATATTAGTTGGATATAGCAATCTGGGGCGGAACCTAATGGGCGCCATTGTGATTTTCGATGGCACTGCCCACTTCCATGATTGCTTTACACGCACACACACACACACACACACATCAATCTGGGGCGGAACCTAATGGGCGCCATTGTGATTTTCGATGGCACTGCCCACTTCCATGATTGCTTTACACGCACACACACACACACACACACACATTTATTTTGACATATGACAGTACGTTGAGACAAGGCGGGTTCAAATTTTCCCGCCCTGTCTTGAGGTGACCGTCCCTGGGGCGATACAATTTCCCCGGGGAGAGTCCCTCAAAACGTTACGCCTAAAAAGACGGTGCGCGCGCGCGCACAGGACGGACACTTGTGGGTTAACACGCGACAACGTCAGACGTAAAATTTTGTCCTCGCAAATCCGTCAAAAATCAACTTGAAAAACAGAGGCCCAGAGCTACTCGGCGTGACCCTGAACTCTAAGAAGATCATAAAAATCCTGTGGAGTGCCTGTGAGAGTCCGACTGAAGAGAAAAACGCAGATACA
>MVJL01001896.1:0-20211 GCA_002156465.1 Macrocentrus cingulum | reverse complement strand
AAACAAATTTTCAATATTTTTCAAAATTTGTCGTCTTTAATTCATTTTCCAAAATTTTCAAAAATTTTTTGGCATAAAATTAAAAAAACATAATCAGAATTGCTATATCGCGTGTCCGAAAATAAAAAATCATATGTATAAAATCATCTTGTTGTTTTAAATTTAAATATCGTCTTAAATCTAAAAATCATCAAAAAATTAAAAAAAATACAAAATATTGAAACAAATTTTCAATATTTTTCAAAATTTGTCGTCTTTAATTCATTTTCCAAAATTTTCAAAAGTTTTTTGGCATAAAATTAAAAAAAAACAATCAGAATTGCTATCTATATAAAATCATCTTGTTGTTTTAAATTTAAATATCGTCTTAAATCTAAAAATCATCAAAAAATTAAATTAAGTCCAACCGTTTTATGAAGAGATCGATTATAAAATCATCTTGTTGTTTTAAATTTAAATATCGTCTTAAATCTAAAAATCATCAAAAAATTAAATTAAGTCCAACCGTTTTATGAAGAGATCGATTAAGAGTATATATCGACCGTTGGCTGGGCAATTAAAGCATTTTCGTAGCCAATATATTCATTATGAACTGTGACCCAGGATGAATATTCAAATTCGCCTCGATTCACTTCCTTTTCTATATTTAAATGTCATCAGAGCCAACGGAAATTCCATTCCATGCATCTTCAGTGTTATTTCGTCTATCAGACATCACACTTGCGGTAAGTTTAGTTGTTTTTATCATAAATAACATCATAAATAATCAACAAATACTGAATTAAGATGAACAAAATAAGCCCATCGTTGTCAATTCCCGCATTTTATGCGGGAAGAAGTGTTTTTATAACTGGAGCCACTGGATTTATGGGTAAAATACTGATGGAAAAATTACTCTACTCCTGCCCGGAAATACGTGAAGTGTTTATTTTACTGCGACCAAAAAAAACCCTGGGTATTGACGACCGATTAAGAAAAATGCTGCAATTACCAGTAAGAAATGCACGATGAAAAAAAAAAATCACTAGCAATATTTTCTAACACCAAACCATCATTCCGACAGATATTTGACAGATTAAAAAAAGACAGACCGGAAGCAATAGCCAAAATAATCCCAGTGCTAGGAAATACAGCGTCCGAGGGTCTTGGTTTGCCTGATGTGGAGCGACGAGTGATAATTGAGCGAGTCTCAGTGATTTTTCATGTGGCTGCAAGTGTTAGATTTGACGATCCCCTGAAAGACGCGATTTTTATGAATACCAGATCGACTAGAGACATTTGCATCTTGGGAGCACAAATAAAAAATCTTGCTGTAAGACACTGTTAGACTACTGTTTCAATTATTTCACACTTTCCAAGTGTTTACTAATTGTTTTAAGGTACTCGTTCACGTGAGCACAACCTACAGCCAAGCCGACAAGCCGATTGTCGAAGAAAAAGTCTATCCATCGGCAGTTGATTGGAAAAAAACTATAAAAATTGCTGAGACGGTTGATGACGACATTTTACAAACTTTAACCCCAAAGTAAGCCATAAAATCAATTAAATTTTCACTTAGACTAGCATTGAAACAACTAATACTAACTCATAGTTCAAGGCTGAGCTAAAAAACTCGGTTTAGTATTGAGATTAAGCCATATTTCTAAGATTAGGACACTGTAATTATGATTTGAACGTATTTTTTTCAGATTTCTAGGAGATTTCCCCAATACTTACACCTTTACTAAACGATTGGCAGAGCAGATAGTGAGTGATTACTCTCACGCAATACCCGTGTGTATTTTTCGGCCGTCCATAGGTTCGACATGACCTCAAGATTACAAAAAAAATTCGCTATAAACATGAAATAATAGAAAATATTTTTTAGTGATATCAACTCTGAGTGAACCAGTATCCGGATGGATCGACAACTTTAACGGTCCTGTGGGTATAATGGTTGGCGGTGGAAAAGGAGTTCTTAGAGTGCTTTACGGAGATCCGAAATTAATTGCAGACTTTATTCCAGTGGATGTGGCTATCAAAGGAATGATAGTCGCCAGTTGGAAGCGAGGGATCGAAACGTGAGTGTTTTTAATTATAGGGTGTAGCCTAAAACACCTTTAAAAATTATTGTTAACAGTGTTACTAAGGATCCATCAGTTCATGTGTACAACTGTGCCTCGAATAACATCAAATGTTTGTCCGTGGAGGAAGTAAAAGATATGGGGTTACGAAATTCCGATAAATTACCTTTGGAGGGAATGATTTGGTTCCCATCTGTTCATTATGTGAAGACAAAATTTTTTTATTATATTCTTGTCTTATTGTTGCATCTTCTGCCGTCAATTATTATTGATAGAATATTAATATTCAGTGGGAAAAAACCAATGTACGTAAGGTTAAATTTTAGTTTTATTCTATCACATGTCTAACATCAAAAGTTGAGAACATTTTACTTGCTAATATCTTGATAAGGATACGAGTTACACGGATTTTGCCAAGGATCTTTTTTCTAGCTGATAAAATTTTCTACATAAAAGATTTCTTGAAAAAAATTTTTATCTTTAGTAGTTTTAAAGATATTTTGATTTTTAAAAAAGTAAGATTTTTTTATGTCCACCCTCTATTGGTTTTAGACACGCGGTATTTTATTCATTAATATCTTGCTAAAGATACGAAATAGGCAAATTTTGTATTGAACTTTTTTTGTAGCTAATAGAATTCTCTTCAAAAAAAGTCTCTTGACAAAAATTTCTATTTCGAGTAGTTTTCAAGATATTTTCATTTAAAACAGCAAGATAATTTTTTTATGGACGTCCTTTCAGTTTTAGATATACACGATATAAATATTAAAAGCATTTTAACTATTATTTACAGACTTGGCAGCCTGCAGAGAAAAGTATACATTGCTAACAATGCATTATCACATTTTCTCATGCACGAATGGAATTTCATAAATACAAAATTTTTAAAACTTTTAAATGATATTTCACCGGCTGATAAGGACACCTATGACTTTGAATATGCAAGCTACGACACAAATCTTTATTTCAAGTATTATTCTGTTTTTTTTTTTTTAATTCATTCAAAACTAATTATTTTTTTCCACATATTTATTTGTTTTTCTAGGAATTGTTTGATTGGCGCAAAAAAATATTTACTCAACGAGGATTTAAACAATATTCCAGCTGCTCAAGTGCACTATCAAAGGTATGTTTTTTTTTTTTTTACTTAAAATCACTCTATCAACCCCAAAAGACTTTTTCAATCTACGCAATAAAATCGATAGAAAACACGATGAAAATTGCGATAAAAAACCGTGAACTTTGATCAACCAGAACAACTGTACTAGACTGAAGACAATTGCGGGTTGACAAGCGAATTTGGTCCCTTGGTATGTTTGATCGATCGCTGATGCATGTTTGTCGTCGGTGGCAAAAGTGGGTCACATAGTGCAAACTTTTGAGGTCGTTGAACTTGCAAAACGCAAATAACGCACATCAGTCTAAAAAAAAATTCACGTTGCATATAAGACCGAAATCGGAAGAAGAAATTTACGTAAATATTAACAGGGAGGGGGCAAAATTATAAAACAACTATTTAGTGCGCACAACGCGTGTATAAACATGGAAGATTGAATTATCAGCGATGGTAGTGTGAATCAGAGGGGACGGCCTCGATGGCACTCTGAGACTCTGGGAATCCCACGCACTCTATCATTACCCATGTCCTTGATATCTCTATATTATTCAATTCTATACAGAGTAACATGGAACCCCCCAAGATTGCGAGAAATTGTTTTTCAAAGTTTTACATCAGATAAACAAATCGTGTCTCAGAGGAGTATCATTGGAAAAGTTACTTGCTGATATCTTGATAAGGAAGCCAATTAGACAAATTTTGATAAGAACCTTTTTTATAGCTAGTAAAATTCTCGACAAAAAACGTTTCTAAGAAAAAATTTTTATCTTCAGTAGTTTTGAAGATATTTCGATTTTTAAGACAATAAGATTTTTTATGTCCACCTTCATTTGATTTTAGATACGCGACATTTTATTGACTAATATCTTGATAAGGATACGAGATAGGTAAATTTTGTTAAAAACCTTTTTTGTAGCTAATAAAATTCTCTTCAACAAAGGTTTCTTGACAAAAATTTCTATTTTGAGTAGTTTCAAAGATATTTTGATTTATAATAGCAAAATAGTTTTTTCTATAACTACTTTTCAAATAAATACGACAAAATTTTTCTAAATCGAAGGCTTTCCCAGCGTGTCGCTGTTTTTAAATGACGAGTATATCAAACCACAATTGTTAAAGTCAGTCTGCAATTTATTGCCACGCATGAGTGGCATTGATATTGCGTAATTATGTGCACTTTTATGACCATATGTAAGCATAGGTTTTTTTATATTATCTCGTTTCAGTATCGCTCATGTATATATTCATATGCCGCGCCATATAGACAGATAAATACACATCAGGAACATACATTTTGTGGATGGCCTTGAAAAACAACATCTTTAATGGATCAACGCCATACATACCATAAATACCATTCTTTACTTGACAATATTTTCACAGACAAAATAAAGATCACTATGTCAAAGTTCAGTTTTCTCGCATCATCTGTGTTTTATCGTGAAACCGCGATTTTCTTAGTATTCACTTGATATATAATACAATTTGCTTCTATAATCCGTCACGTTTCAAACGCAGTACATATTTTTTTTTTTTGCACCAACTCCAATTATTTCCAGGTATTAGACAAGGAAGTGCAATAAAAAATTCATTTTGACAAAAAAAAAACTACACGATTGTTCATAATTTTTTTTTGACTGTTTAAATGTTGATGTATTAGATGATTTATTGAGCAGATTAGTGTATCCTCGCTTTGTTATTTGAATTTTTTTTTTTTTCTTTAATTAAATAAACCTCAACAGACTTTACTCAAGTGTTTACCCAGTTGAATTGATGAAAGGTATTTGTGATTTTAGGATGTTTTGGCTCGACAAGATATTTAAAGGTCTCCTGTTAATCTTTACGATTTGTCTGAGCTACAAGTTGGGTCTAGTAGCCTACATTACATCGAGCATTGTGGAATTTTTCTTAGGATTATCAGTCGACTAACGATATCACGAGTGTATATCAATCATCACAACTTTACATTATTTATTGTGATATTAATTTGAAACTGTGTAATACATCTAATATTAATAATTATTATATAATACCACGGTAATATAATTGCCTGACAAAATATACGACTTTTTGTATAATCTCAAGAGAATAAAAGTCCAAAACTCGGAAGAATTCCTCTTGTATTATTATCAAATCAATAGAATTTTTTTTTACAACTCAAAGAAAACCTGTTTCGTGTGTGGATATCCTTGGAAAAATTACCCAAGACGTAAATATTGTAAGTTAGTGTTAAAATAAAAGAATTGGAGAAAAAAATTGCCAAGAAATAATCATAAAAACTGGTCGGTAATGAAAGATCCGTGACTGAGGACATGATGCCTAGAGCAAAAGTCTGTTACGCAGGTCATGAAATCATGATATATTCAACTTGAAGCATAGATATACAATGCAGAATGTTAATGAACGAAGTATATAACTATAAAGCACAGGCTCAAGTTTTTTTTTTTTTAATTTTTTTATCACATTTGTACGGATATTTAATTGCATTGTGCAATAGAAATAAAATACCCAGGATTATATTGTTAGGGATTTCCGAGTTTTTATCGGTATACATTGACGTCAATACGTTATTGATGTATAATTGTAAAATTTTCAAATGAAGAAATGTATTGGGATTGTAATTGTGTACCGAGATGTGCCAGCCATTTCAAAAATATCATTAATTATGGAAATAAGAAGTAATTATTAATGATGATGATGCAACAAGATGTCTGTATTCATTAAATTCACTTGTGTTTGAGAAATTCCCTATAGTATTTATTTACAACATAAATCCTGATGTTATCCTCGCAAATAATTATATCGAATATATCTAAAACTAAAAGGGAACATTGTCAAAAAGTATGAGATATTTCACTTGCTGATATCTTGATAAGAATACGAGTTAGATGGATTTTGCTAAGGATCTTTTTTGTAGGCAATAAAATTTTTTCCAAAAAAGGTTTCTTGAGAAAAATTTCTATTTTTAGTAGTTTCAAAGATATTTTGGTTTTTAAAACAGCAATTTTTCATGGATAACTTCTTTTAGATTTTAAACACGTGACATTTGATTGGCTAATTCCTGATAAGGATGCGAAATAGACAAATTTTGTTAAGGACAATTTTTGTAGCTAATAAAATTCTCTATAAAAATGGATTTTTATGACAAATCATTATTTCCAGTAGTTTTAAAGATATTTCGATTTAAAGCAGGAACAGAGTATTTAACACACGTTATTTGGTTTGAGAGATACGATATAAACTACAAAAATTATCTAAACAATAATATACATGTATAGGTACAATAATTACAATTTTGATGCTGTTATCAAATAAAATAAATAGAAAAGAATCTACGGAAAACCACAACCGGCGGACACTGCGTTAAATCATCGGAAGTTATAAAAGATTTACGCGATGTAGGTGAAATCAAATACAAATGATAATACTCTCATATGTTTAAAATTGAGAATTCAATAAATTCCAAATTTATCCTGACATTGAAATGCTTCGATATATTCAAGTTATACACATAAATTAAATTATTTATATTGTACGAAAGTGTCTTAAATTGGCCGAAGAAAGATCAAAAGAAGGAGTAACTGCTTGACGTCACTCTGTCAAACGCATGCGCATACAATATGATAATATGCGTCCTTCCCTCCACTGTCATCACACACTTGTTGAATTATTACTTCAACTTTTCTCCAGACACTCAGAGTTAATCCGCCCGTCATCGTGTAAACTAACGTTTTATCCAATCTATACGTGCTACATATCCATACTACGTCGTACCAACATTACATCATGGTGAAAACAAATTCGTAAACAATAACAATTAAACAATAGTCACAAACTGTCACGTGGTCGATTTTTACCTTGGCAAACAACAACAACAACATGCAAGATAAAAAAAATTTAATTTAATTTGTTGAAAGAATTCTATAAATACTAAACAATAAATATCAACGTGCATATGAAATTAATCAAGTAAAATAAAATTAATCATAAAGTTCACTTGTAAAACAAGGTGAGTACTCTTTCTTTTTTTTTTTTTTATTTACATTGTTTTGTCAGGTGAAATTTTTTTTTTTTAATTTTATTTGTCATTTATCAATATTTTTTTTTTTCTTTTGATACCCGAGAAACAAAAGTTACCGTGATAAAAAAGTGCTAATGCGTATATAAATGTTTCAAGTGTCAGATATTAATCAAGAAAAAAAATAGAAACAAGTCAAGTTCATGGAAAAATTGTACTTTGCGGAAAAGAGTGTCATGTAATGCATGTATATGTGTATATAAAGCTTATGTAGCACAATCAGACACTAGTAAACAGCTCGTATGACTAATACAAAATCTTGAATGCACCCGGAAAACCGTGCACAAAGAAAATAAAAACTAACAGAAGTATATCCAAGAATCTGTCTGTTTTTTTTTTTTCATCAATAATTCGTCATTAACTTTACGCATAAATTGTTGATAAAATTTTATATATCTTCATTTGACCTTAGTGATAATGAAAATGTTATCTGTGTTAGTATATTTTTTCTAAAAATTCTTATTATATTATTTATACTCGGTTTTTCCATCGATAAAATATCTCACCAGTGATTTTTAATGTTAATGAAAAATAAATTGCCTTTGAATGAATATCACTAGCACTAGCACTGTGTATGTATATTATTTATCTATACTTTTATCAGTATCTACTCAAGGCCATGAGCACTGTTCAAGCATTTGCTACGCAACATACTAATTAATCAAAGACAAAAAAGCATTTGAAAGCCTTGAACTTCACAGATAACTGTAATATCGGCATAAAAAAACAGATTCTAACCTTTAAATAAAATATTTCTTCATTAAAATCTTCATTAACATTCTTTTGTCCCAGAAAAAAATTAAAAACTCAAGTTTTTATTGTAATTAAAAAAAAAAAGATAATAAATGAGAAAATTTTGCAGGATGCGACAGGGAGCTCAAGATATATGTCATTGGGACAATTCAACAGATGATGTCATAGGTTATCAACTAACTGGGTATATTTATAGTTATTAAATTGCAACCGAAAAACGGTCCCAAACTATTTTTAACTCATAATAATATTCTTTATGCATTTCAGTCTAACAATGGAGTCCAATATTGCCGACCTGACATCTAAAACATTGATATACCAGTCTGGCTCAGAGTCCAGTTTAGAACGATCAGGCTCAGAAGGTGAACTTGACACTGAAAATCCGTCAAATGACTCTGAAAGATGTTTTCTAAAATTACGATCAATCTACCGTAAAAATTCCGACTGCTCCTCGACATCATCTCTCCTAGACTGCAGCAGCAGCAGCAGCAGTAGCGAAAGTACATTTTCTGAGGACTCTAAAGCATCAGATGACACGGGAATAACAACCAAGTATGACGACATAATAGAAAAAATAGTTGAGCTTAAGTTCTCAGGTGAGAAAAAGGGAGAAAGTGTTGAAATTCTGAGCGAAGATGTAAATGCAAATTGGGAAGTCTATTCTGCAAAAAGTGAGGTGAAGCTAGCCGATAAGGCGAAGATGGAGGAGGAGGAGGAGGAGAAGAAGGAGGAGAAGAAAGAGGATGTCGACACTGGCGATAGTGAACTGATTGCAAGAGGCCCAGTGAGACCTCAATCCTCTGAATCATACCGACCAAAACCTTATCCCACACTGGATGACTGGCTTGAGGACGCGGTTGGGATACAATCCTACTCCTCAGACATTGATTCGACAGCACAGCAGATCCTCAGCAATCAAGAGTACAGTAGAATGATTAATCCTGCATTAGATCGTTTAGAGGGACATGTTCAGAACAGCTACAGTATCCCGAATGACTGGCCCAACGTAGAAACTCACAGTTATCTAAACAACGTCGATGGGGTGAGTGAAATTGACAGGGAAAAAATTATTAAACAATAATAAATAAACCATAATCTCTGACTCTAGACTGGCGTGGCGTCGATTCCGTCGATAAAAGTGACGGAAAATGCTCTGGAAGGCGAGGAATTATTGATGGAGATACTTGATCTAAAGGGATTTCAGTCTGCGCAGTCAGATACCACTAGCATTGCCACAAAATCGCCCATGGGATGCTCAGATCATTGGCCCGATTCACCGGCAAGCGCTGCCAGTTATAATATCGTGTCTTCACGGTCGCAAAGTCGAGCTTCAAGCGGAGCACAATCGCCAGGTTCTGCCAACATTGGATCGCCGCTTGTTCCGATAAGTCTCGTCGGCAGTCCTCCGGATTCTTTCAATGTAAGTGTTTTTTTTTTTCAACTGGTGGCATTGAGACATCAATATTAACGTGGTTTTGTGGTTTTAATAGAAATATTTAAATTTTGTAGAGACGATCTTTAAGACGTTTAGCAATGTCTTCGTCATCGTCGTCGAATCATTCGTTTGGTGACGCGCCAAGTCCGGCGAATTATCGATACTCTGTAGACGGAAAATTAGAGGATCAGTTGGGACGAGACTTTGGGAATTTTTCAACCTGGTGTAATGGCTGTGAATCGTCGGAAACAATTGTCAACAGTTCGTCAAACGTTGATAATCTTGAAAATTGGTGCAAAAATTACGATTCAACGAAAACATTTATTGGAAATCTAGAAAATTCAGATGATATTCACAGTAGACTTCAAATGTTGGAAGAAGTAATAAAAGATGACTTGGATGAGATACAAGTTGTGCCTAAATATATGTCGACAAGTGACGAATCTAGTGGATGGCGAAGTCGAATGCGAAGTAAAATTACTGCTAAACAAAAACAAAATAGTGGATGTAATTTAAATGGAGAAAATTGTCCGAATTTAACGGATTTATTTCCGATTGAAAACTCGATGAAAAATCAATTGATTTATCCAGAGCAGAATATTTACAATTATCCTCAAAATTTGCCAAATTCTACAGAAACTACTAGTGGAAATTTGGGGAATTTTATGCCGTCAAATTATTCTCGTAATATTGATGAAAATCAATACCAAAGTAACAGCTCAAACATGACCAATAATTCGTCACAAAGTTATGGAAATTTTCGACAAAATTCACCTGATCAAACAACATCCCGTCCATCCGCGTCAACAAATCAAGTCTTTGGAAATTCGTGGTGTGAGGTATCAAGCACATTTAATAATTTCCAAGTGCCACAACCTGTTTCTTCATACCGACAAAAATATGCTAAAAGGTAAATAGATTTTATTCTCATTAAATCTGAGATAAGAAGTAATTAATTTCGAATTTTTCAGAAACTCGGAAAAAAATGCAACGCCATGGTCATCGCTGAATATGCCCTCAAACGCGGCGAGTAAAAAATTGAAAGAGGGTATAGACCGGAAAAAAGTAGCGAAAGCTATGCAAACTCTACTAAAAAAATCCCCAGAAGAATTGGCATCATGCGATGCCGACGGTGACACGTGAGTAGAAAAAAAAAACACAAAACGTCGAGAATCTATCGACAATTTTTCACGATTGCAGAATGTTAATGTGTCTGGTGGGCGACCCAGCAGAATTGAGCGAGAACAAAGCTTATCTAGTGCCACTGGTTGAGCGAATGAGCACAATAAGCGATGCCTTATCGAGAATGAATAATCGCGGAGAGGACGCACTGTATCTAGCCGCGATGAATTGCCCAGAAATGTCTTACGTCACTGGATATCTCGGTGCAGTCATGCTGCAAAGAGGAATCGATATAGCGCAAAGACTATATCAAACCAGAGTTAGTATAAATTAGCCATCAATCATTCTAAAAAAATCCTCTAACTTTATCGATTTTTAGGGTGACACTTTGGTTCATGCAGTCGCAGCAAATGGCGATACTCACAAGCAAGTTCTTGCCGAATTATTGGCCTTAAAAACAGCGCAAGGAAACACAGTTTTTGATCTATCACAATGCAACTATAATGGTAAATATATTCTTAATAATTTCTAAAAATTCCTTGAGAATAGAATGGAATTAAATGGGTAATTTTAAGGACGAACACCTCTACATGTGGCAGTGGAATCTCATGATCCATCGGGAAGCGGTGTAAATTCACTGGGAATTATTCGATTATTATTAAGAAATGGGGCAGATCCTAAAATACGAGAAATTAATCATGGAAATACAGCACTACATCTAGCTGTTTCTTTGCATTGTGAACCGATTCTCATAAAGGTATGTTTGAGAATTTTCGGCTGAACAATATATATTTTTTCCCTTCAGATACCCATTAAAAATGGTTTGAATAATTTCAGTGTTAATTTAGGATATTTTAATTGTTAACAATAGGTTAAATATGATTTTTAAAACTATGTTGAGCAGGAATTATTGGCCATGCATGGTACAGAAGCTGTGAACATTCGAAATCATAATCATGAAACGCCTCTACACATTGCCGCGGTAGCCTCCGAGAGAATTAGACTCTACAATCAGATGGAAGTCTGCAGGAGTCTGATAAGTGCGGGTGGAATGACTAATATTGAGAATCACCGAGGACAAGCACCTCTGGATCTCGTGATACCACCGAGAACAGAGTATATAAAAAATATCCTGAGTTAGAAGACTTGGCGTGACGCTTGAATAATACTAATAGTAATTTTTATACAGTTAAATGTAGCAGATTTAATGTTAACTAACATATAATACCAAAGATACATTATATTCTCAGAAACTCCAGGATACTAGGATCTTAAGTGCCGAATAATTTTGATTAATTCTACATTTTTGTAACATAAAACATTTTGTTTTCTATGTTATTATCGATTAAAGTGGAGTTATCTTGAACTTGTAATTATAGTTACTTATTGCTTCTAATGATTATAATATACACCTATCCACTCGCTGTAGAACGTCGAATACGAAAGAATTTTTTGATAGCGTTTTTAAACAATTTCCAGTCTTCTAGGAGTGTTCCACGCGCGTAGAATTTTATAATCTATTAATTCTCTGACTAAATGCTTAAAAATGATTAGAGCATCCATCTACACGCAAAACGTCGAATGCGATGGCAGATATTTTTTATAGTGATTTTAATTAATTTCCGGTCTTGTAGGAGGGTGTACCACACGCATGGAATTTTGATAATTTTTTAATTATGTAATAAAATACTGAAAAACGATTAAAGGACGTTTCTACATGCTGTAGAAAATAGAATCCGATGGCAGATATTTTTTAAATTGATTTAAATGAATTTTCTATTTTTAGGGGTGTTTCACCAGGGTGGAATTTCGATAATTTATTGAACCTACTGACTTTTTCGTATCTAGATGTTCAAAATACATTATTGAAGCACCTTTCTACATGCTGTAGAAAATAAAATCCGATGGCAGATATTTTTTATATTGACTTAAATGAATTTTCTATTTTTAGGGGTGTTTCACCAGGGTGGAATTTCGATAATTTATTGAACCTACTGACTTTTTCGTATCTAGATGTTCAAAATACATCGAATGGCATAAGTAGTTTTTTAGGGGTGTTTCACCAGGGTGGAATTTCGATAATTTATTGAACCTACTGACTTTTTCGTATCTAGATGTTCAAAATACATCGAATGGCATAAGTAGGTTCAATTTTCGTTCGATTCTCGGTCAGTTAGGCGTGTTCCACCCGCGTGGAATTTCGATAATTTATTAATTATGTAAATAAATACTTGAAAATGATTGAAGCACCTTTCTACATGCTGTAGAAAATAAAATCCGATGTCAGATATTTTTTATATTGATTTAAATGAATTTTCTATTTTTAGGGGTGTTTCACCATGGTGGAATTTCGATAATTTATTGAACCTACTGACTTTTTCGTATCTAGATGTTCAAAATACATCGAATGGCATAAGTAGGTTCAATTTTCGTTCTATGTGGAATTTCGATAATTTATTGAACCTACTGACTTTTTCGTATCTAGATGTTCAAAATACATCGAATGGCATAAGTAGGTTCAATTTTCGTTCTATTCTCGGTCAGTTAGGGGTGTTCCACCCTCGTGGAATTTCGATAATTTATTAATTATGTAAATAAATACTTGAAAATGATTGAAGCACCTTTCTACATGCTGTAGAAAATAAAATCCGATGGCAGATATTTTTTATATTGATTTAAATGATTTAATTATGTAAATAAATACTTGAAAATGATTGAAGCACCTTTCTACATGCTGTAGAAAATAAAATCCGATGGCAGATATTTTTTATATTGATTTAAATGAATTTTCTATTTTTAGGGGTGTTTCACCAGCGTGGAATTTCGATAATTTTTTAGTTATGTAAATAAATACTTGAAAATGATTGAAGCACCTTTCTACATGCTGTAGAAAATAAAATCCGATGACAGATATTTTTTATATTGATTTAAATGAATTTTCTATTTTTAGGGGTGTTTCACCAGTACCTACTGACTTTTTCGTATCTAGATGTTCAAAATACATCGAATGGCATAAGTAGGTTCAATTTTCGTTCTATTCTCGGTCAGTTAGGGGTGTTCCACCCGCGTGGAATTTCGATAATTTATTATTTATGTAAATAAATACTTGAAAATGATTGAAGCACCTTTCTACATGCTGTAGAAAATAAAATCCGATGTATGTTCAAAATACATCGAATGGCATAAGTAGGTTCAATTTTCGTTCTATTCTCGGTCAGTTAGGGGTGTTCCACCCGCGTGGAATTTCGATAATTTATTAATTATGTAAATAAATACTTGAAAATGATTAAACCACCTTTCTACATGCTGTAGAAAATAAAATCCGATGGCAGATATTTTTTTTATTGATTCTAATCTGATTTCTATTTTTTAGGGGTGTTCCACCCGATCTTTATTTAAACAAAATTAATGTAAAACTTCAATTTATTCACTCAAAAAATGACAATAACTACGTAGCATGACTATTTAATGAATTACTTACTCTATAAATAAACATTGAAAATCATTGCTCCGCAGGAATTGTATTTTTGTGCCAATTTACTGAATATACAGTTAGTTTTGAGGTTAGGGTTTGTGTGCCCGGGCACTAACTATTTGTTATTATCCTCCCTTGTCTTGCTGCTGCCCTTAATCAGGGGTAAAAACTCAACTTTCACAAGATTTCGCACGCAAAAAATCGTGTGAAATTGAAGAGTAAAATACTTGCACGTTAGGCATGTACTTTACTCGCTGAAAAGCCTGCCAAAAATGGGGAAATATTTGAATTTATAATAAATAATTAATTAAACATTTAATTATCATTTTTTAAAAGGCAGAAATAGCCATACTTCCTGTTTAAATCATCCATGACTCGACAGATAAAACAAAAACTATTTCTTTGCGTGCTAAATCGACATTGCAAGGAAGTAAAATCAATTTCTGCGGGTAATATTGAATAAAACTATAGATAAATTTAATCAAAATTCGTTAATAGCAAGAAATATTCACAAAAAAACGCATTAAAGGTAAAAAAATGAACAAAGTTACTGTGAAAATAGGGGAACGCTACAAAAAAACATTACATACATTCACCACTCGATTCATCAAATGTTTAAGTAATATTTAAGATGACAATATTGGCGAGAATATTGTTCAAGACATTTTTTGTTGATCGAGTGATGTTTGCCAATGCACATCGTATAGCCTGCACAAAAAAAAATTCTGCAAAATCACCGCATGATTCGCAGTATTCAAAAATCTGAAATACCGAGATCAATGCGATAATCTTGGATAGAACAATTTTTTTATGTATAGGAATAATCATCGCATGCGAGACTCACCGCCATCCCACGGCGAATGTTGCGTCGCTCCTTCAGCAATCTATTGTCTATTATTACTATTATCACTATTCACTTCACTTTATGTTAGTTTAAATGTCTCCACTTCACTTTACGTTAGTTTTATTGTCTTAATTTCACTTTATTCCACTCACAGAAGCTACTTTACTTACTTTCATTCATTCACAACAAAAAACGCGAGCTAGAAGTAAATTTAAACTGCAGCAACAACTACCTAGACTCGGCAACGGTTATTTTCCATCGGTGGCAGAAGCTGTTGAGGCACTGAAAACCCAGTTCGATGCAATTTAATGGACTGTTCAGTTCTCGTACCTTGCTCATGGGACCTCAGCGTTTGAAGACAATCGCTGTAATCAAAATTAAAGTGATTTTTCGTAAAAAAAAAAAAAATTATCATGCTCGATTGTAACATTTTTCCTCTACCTATTACAATAATATCAAAGCAAATGTTAATCAGGTGTAAAATTAAACGATACAAGCAATCAAGTCGACATTTCATTTGTCACAATGGATTGAAATACGAAAAAATCACATATTTCTCCGTATGTAGAAAAAAAAAAAGAAAAATAAAAATAAAAATTTGTTGGTGTTGCTTTTAGAATACGAATTTGGTTGCAAGTCGACTGCATATAAATTTTATTGACTGCACAGTCTCCTCATCAACGTAGGCAAAACATGTTTTCGATCGTTTCTCAATTTGGACGCAAATTTCATGTATTATACATACTTTAATTGACACGAATATAGAAGATTGATCACAATACATCAGTAATGATTGTGGTAATCAATTTCAACTATGATATAAACCTACCACTGTATTTGTCCTCCAATTACCATCGACACCGCGGGAAGAGTGTGTCAAATCCAGACTGGTTTTGTGCCAAACACTGGCGTAGAGCACTTGTTGAAGGTAAACTGAGGACCCCCTTTGCCGACTACAGCTCGAAGAAAATTGGTGAAAATTTTCTACAAATTGTCCAGGCGGCCTGTTAACTTACACGGCTTCTACTTCAATTTTAAACTTGATTATTTTGAAGTGATATCGATGGAAATAGCAGGATGATTATCCTCCAAGCTCTCTGTCATGAGAATCAACTGTAGACCCGAAACCCAGCCTGAGGTTCCATGACAAGACGTAAATTGTCGAAGAGAATGAGCCTGTACGTGCCTTGTCTGGAGATTGACACTCGTGACCTAAACACCCAACAGAAAAATTATTAATTAGAAAAAAAGTGTTGAAAGTAAACAAAAATTGATCTATGAATCTGTAAATATAATTATTTTGTATCGAAAGAGCAGAGTCTCGAGTTGAATTTTATTCAGTTTCAAGCGTATCTTGATAAAAACTCAGACTCTGGAACAATTTCACAGTTAAAAAAAAATAAAAACAGTCATTTATATGCTTAATTAAACACTTGAAACCCTGAAAAAATATCAAATTGTTCAGTCAAGGTCCATTCAAGCATTTCAAACTCTGAAATAACTTTCACCAGAGTCAGAAAATTATAAATTAGTTGTTTTCATGCACTTTTGGACACTTTAAACCCTGGAAAACCTTCAAACAGGGTTAAAAAAAATATTCGTCAGATAAACAGTGACTGAAAATACTCAAACAACTGAGATAGCCTCAAAAATCACTCAAGAAAAAAAATCAATATTGTTATTAATCACAAAGCAATCCACCATTAAACCACTGCTGCAATGGAATAATTGTGCAAAAATATTACAAAATTAATTGAATACATATTTCATGATTCATTTGAGGTTAACTGATATGCCAAGACTGATTTTATTCATTTAAACATCATATATTACGATAAACATGCCATTTGTTCACTTTTATTGTTCATTTTTTTTTTAACAATTGACTTGTTTTTGCCCTTAAGAATTTGTCTAAACTTGCCTGTCATACCGAGACCACCACACATCGTCACTGCCGCACTTTCTCATCTCGCTCACCGTAATTTTATGGATAATACTCGTTGGAATGCGTTTGCAACGCAATATCGACAATTTTTCTCGTTTATTTGAGCTGATTTTGAGAGATATTTAATAAACTTTCACAGACGACGCCGTGTCCAGACGATCGCCCGACATTTTGACATAGAGAGTCGCGGAGGGCGAGAGAGACACGGTGAGAAAGAGACAGCAAGTGCTGGCATTTCATTGGTGCAGACCGCGCGCATGCCGATTGGACAAAAAAACGCGCACTTTTTTAAAACACGCAGAAGAGGCAAATTGACATTAAAAAATAGAAAATAAATTTAATCGATCGAAAACTACGCGCAATTACGTTGAAAATTAATTTTTTTTATCGTATAAAATGCTATCTCGCGTGATCTACGGTGATTTATCATTTTTAAAGGGCTCAACGACTTGAAAAATTAAATTAAAACGAAATTATTTAAACTATAGATTAACTTTCACTTGATTTTTTAGTTGCACGAAAACTTTAGATTGATTATTTCACTGATTGGATCAATGCCATCACAAACTTATAGCTCACCTGACTATAATTTCTTCCCTGGCGTCTTTGTGGACATTTCGAATGGTCATTCGGCGATCTGCAGGCCTTCAGACCCAGTAGCATCAATCAAAGACCTTCCACCAGCAGTATTTATCTACATGGAACGATTTGTTACTCACAACAAGCTTCGAAATTGCATTCAAGAGACTCTTCTTCAACGGCCAGTCCTTTAAATCGTGATCGCGTTGTTATTGTGACAATTCCAGTCCAGAATGGACGACTTATTGCTCAATTTTGGAACCTGCTATGAAAACACCTTGATCAATTGTTCAAGTTAGGCGTCGAATACAAACTCACGTTTCACTGGAGTGTGTTTAGCTATTTCTTTAATGTTTAATTTCCATGATTCAGCCTCAAACCGAGCTGCAGCAAGCCCAGGAAACTTGCAGAACGGTGTTTCATGTGACTACTATGCATTGTATCACACAATCACGTCTTCTAATGATTTGTCTGCTCCTAGCCCATCCCCTAATGACATTCAATGCACACAGTTCATCATTTATAATTTGGTTGAACTGACGTTGCCTCGGCTGAAACAATAAATATCACGAGGTAATAAATTAATATAAATCTACGAAAATAAAGGGCAATACCACTTACAACGACTAAAAATGAATTAATCATTTGTTCTAGAAGATTGCAGATGATGGAGGACACTGTGCACTCTCCGAGCCTAGTGAATCTCAGGACATATGACCGAACGAGGCCTGAAATAACCTAATAAGCCTAATCGTCTAACAAGTCGTCTGTAGCGTCATAACATCGGGTTTATGATAGCTGTCATCAAAATCACTGGATCGGTGAGCTAGAACACACACAGATAAGGATTAATATTCAGAAAATCAATTAAAAAAATTGAAAATGTATTTTTTTATGATTTACACAGCGGCCCTGATGTTGTTCAATGCCAGTGTCAAGGATATTGACGCACACACACAACAGAGCGCGCCAGAATGCACCATTTTTTAATGAGGCTCTATTATTCTATGTTCTCCAGACACTCAGACACCCAGTACAGGTGGGCGGTCATTCGATAGGAAGTCCTATTCTTCTCTATCTGTACCCTTTTCCACACCACCTTGCGGTAAGGTACAAGGCGCGTTTTTTTTTACATGGTGTCCCCAGATAGGCCTAGTCCATGCACTTTATAGTATGTGATACTCAACGCTTCCTCCTCTCGCAATGCTTTTTCGCCTTTATTGGCGAAACCCGACTCACGTTGCACTTTGGGCAGATGTAATAGCCACCAAAGTGCTTCGTGAAGACATGATTGACGGATTTCTGCCTATTCCTCGGTTTTTTTTGATCCTCGGGACACAATTTACATTCCCATCTATATGGAGGTACCAAGGCCAGGCAGTCTTCCCACGGAATAGTCCGATATTCTTCCGGAAGGTTGACTGTGACCTTGTAGTGCTCCTCGATGAAATGCAAATTCGTTTCCGTAATTCCCCTCGGATCCGTCCGATCGAAGTTTGGTGCTTCGCCTTCATCTTCCGTATCGGAATCAGTCGCACCAAACTCAACGGCGTTGGAAATAGGCTCCGGAGACTCTGCCACGTTGCTGGCACCATCCTCCGATGGTCCTGCCGACACACTGGTAGTATCCTGGCCTAGCTCGCGCAGTCGTCTCATCAGCGCGGCGTTCTGCACCTTCAGCGCGTCTCTCTCCTTCTCCACCGCGGCTTTGTCCTTCTCCACCGCGGCTTTGTCCTTCTCCACCGCGGCTTTGTCCTTCTCCACCGCGGCTTTGTCCTTCTCCACCGCGGCTTTGTCCTTCTCCAGCTGCTGGATTCTCAAGAACATGGCATAGTTCCTATCCAGGCACTTGCTGTAATCAGCAGCCATCTCGTCGATGTCCTTCTGACATTTCTCGAGCGCTCCCATTGGTCTGTAAATAGTAATTTGTTTGTAAAGTGATAACCCCGGGGAAAAACGCTCAAATTTGTTCAGATTCAAACTGATCAAACTGAATTTGGTTTGTTCAAATTTGATCCAATTAGATCAGATTCGGAAAATGGTCATCTTTGAACAAATTTGTTTTAAGTAGATTTAATACGATTCAATTTGATTTGATTCGATTTGGACTGATTTAATGATTTTTTATTTTATTCGATTAGTTGAAAAGGTATAACCCCTGTTAAAATTTTCAGTCACAAAGCGGTCTTAGAGCAGTCGCTGGGTCGAAAAACGAGTCTGTCTGTAGTCTATTTGTTATTGCTGAGATCTTTCGACAATTTTGATCGACTGCAACTAATAAATGTTTGGTGACGAAAAATTGAGCGACGAAAAATAGATTCTAGCTCAATATAAAGTCGTCAAACATGAGCTACGATATGAACTGGTTGACATAAAGTCTACATGGTGTCGTGTTCGGCTTTAAAATCGAGGGTTGATGTGTCATAAACTGACATGTTATTATAATCACATCTTGTTACAATAATTTAATAAAGTTTAAAAATGATTTTTTGTTATATTTTCTAACATAATTCATCTATGGATGAATAGGTGTATATTATTTGTCCATCTGATTGGAAATTCGGATCAGGATCATTTTCCTGTTGTTAATAAAAAAATTATAGTTATATACTCAGGGTAAAGTAAATAATCATTTGTAGCAGCTTGTACATATTTTAGAGTTGACATACTATTTTTCAAACAATTAAAAATGCACGTGCACTTGGGTTCCCGGCGCGCGTTCAAAAAGCTTCAGTATTTTGCTCACTAGGGGGGTCTGAAAATCGTGGGACAAACTTTTACATGGGCTCTTATGGGCTGC
>MVJL01001888.1:0-114364 GCA_002156465.1 Macrocentrus cingulum | reverse complement strand
GGGGGGGGGGGGGGGGGGGATTTTTTGGGTGGAAATTTTGAGTTAAAAATTTTCCAACACCAATTTTATTAATTTTTGGGAGATTTTTAGTTTTTAAAATATATCAAGAAGTTGTATCTATAGTTGAGATTTTTAAAAAATCAATTTTTTTACTTTCAGAATATACATGTATTTGACTATATACTCGGAAAATTTTAAACCGGAAATTTCTTTTTTGTAACATAAAACACCTTATTAAAATAAATTAATTAAAAAACGTCTTTTTCCGCCGAGCAACTGAATACAGCTCCTTCAATTTTTCCAATAACAATAAATTAAAAATTAATAAATATTACAACCAAATATACTTCGGGTATAAAAAAATAAAAATATTCTCGAGTTACAGGAGGAATTGTACACGGCCAAAAATGCCGAAGGGCGGCGGTATTTTTGATTATAACAAGAGGAGCGATAGAGCAGAGAGTGTCTATTGCATCAGATAATTTTCCATTTGAACAAGTTTGCGCTAGCTTTACATCAACATCACAAACGCAGGGTTCACGTTCACTAACGCTCTGATTTGGAGACGCATGATCGAGTGCTTGTATCTCGAACGAGACACTTTGTCTACAGCACCGTTCATGTAGAGGTAAAACGTCGGCCGGGGTCAGATGAACGAAAGAGTGCGTTGGATTTTCCGTTGGCAGGTGGAATCGCGATATGAACTATAGCGAAATGGGAATGACCCCCGCAGCGAGGACAATCCGAGATTTAAGAGTTTTCCGAGCTCACAAAAGATAAAAACAAGAATTAATATTTGTCAACAAATCTATATTTATCACTGCCAAACGCGATGCAACAAGAAATTTAAGAAAAAAAATGCGTAATGACAGTCTGGTGACGGATAATCGGTTTTTTAAACCGATTTATGCCTAGCGGAACGCGATGCCGATGCTATAAGAGCCAGGGTCACTGACCCGCTTTGCAATCGCAGCCGAGCTCATGGAGAGTAACCTTAACCCTGGAATTGCTCGCTTTAATTCCTACTTCGTTCTCCGACGTATAGGTATGTATATAAGACGCCAAGTGTGCGGGCATCCCGTGAGTCTCCGCTCGCATTACACACTTGTCCGACAATGAGAATAACCGAGAGGAACAATTTGTGATTCTATTATCTAAAATTCCTACTGAAACTTGTGATTATATCTGATGACAGTTGTGCACATTTTATGCTAATTTTCTCAGACTCCGGTCTGCACATCAGACTTCAATTTCTATTAGGGCGTCTTTGGGTAATTGTAAAAATTTTTATTCATTTATTTTATGGATAAATTAGAAATGATAATTTTTTTTTTTATGTATTGCAGATAAAGTATTTTTACATTTGAGTACGACATACCACTATTAACCCCGGATATCTGAAATTTTTTTTGTTCACATGTTAAATCCAGGTATTTTTAAGTTTAAAAAATTAAGAAAAAAAATTTTTTTTTCTAAAAAAATTAATTTTTTATGATTTGAATAATTCAATTAGAAATAGTACCAGCGGAATTTGTTTATTTATAAAAAAAATTAATTGATTGACTTAAAAAATGTTGTACTGCGAAAATTATTGGTATTTTTCAGTATATTCAATATTTTGCTGTGCCAGCAAAAAAGGATTGTGAGTATTTTTACGTTTTTTTAGTAGTATACTCTACGTTTAGTCAGTCGAAAAAGTTTATTTTTTGTTTTTCATGTTTAATTAATTTTAAAAATGCGTATAAGAAAGTTTGATGAAAGAAAAAAAAATGGAATTTTTTTTTTAACTATCAAAAAGGTATACCTATGAAAATCGCAGTTTTCGTGACTTTTTTCGGATTTTTGCTGATAACTCGGTAACTAAGCGAGTTAACAAAAAATGTTATAAACAACCAAACAACGAAAAATTTTAATCTCTTTAAACAATGTAGAATAAAATTTTCCTATATTTTACCTCGTTTTTGAAATATTTCGAGAAATAAAAATTTTCAAAAACCAGTAATATCTCAAAAACTAAAGGAGATACAAAAAAAATTATTCAACATTTTTTATAAATAATTTTATGCCAAATTATTTAACTTCTATAAAATTTTTCATTATCTCCCTTATTTATCGAGTTACCACCAGAAAAACGAAAAAAATCACAAAAACAAGATTTTCAAGGAGCAGTTTGACAAAAAAAAAATAATCTTTTTTTAACTAAATAAAAAAAAAAACACTAAAAAACTTTATATTTTTTAAATTTACTAAAAGATAAAAAAAGTAAACAAGGCAATACACACAATTAAAAAAAAACTTTCCAATGTAAAAAAATACCCGAAATTTCTCGTCCTATAATTAGCAGCATATCGTATACGATAAACACACATTGAAAAATATTTTTCTCTCTCAGAGTCATTAGTAAGCGTTTAAAATTCCAAGAACTTTCCGTGTGCCCGAACAAAAAAAAAATAAACAAACAATACCAACAGAGTGATTAAAAATCCTCTTTTTCCCAATAATTATTATTTCCTTAATATCCAAAAAAAAAAAATAATAATAATAATAACATTGCAGAAACAGAAAAAAACGGATAAACAATAATTTTCAAATGAAATTACGGGCTTGAACGAAAAGAATAATTTGTTTTGGCGCGGCTGGCGCTCGTATAGCGAGGTGTCATAAAGGGAACACCGCTGAAACGATGCCCGGGCCCGCGGGTATAACACACTCCTGTCTGGCCACCGTCTGCAACGCCGACGGAACGATCACGCCTGCTCTCGTAAAGTCTAATGCATTTGTTGGTGGATGGGGTTGAAGAGAAGCATTATACAGGGGGTATAGGGGTGAGAGGTAAAGGTCTGTATGCGCTTGCACGCGGGGGTGCCTTCGCGAATTTTACGCAGAGCCCATAAAACCCGTATAGATTGACACCGCGTAGTAAACAATGCTGTGTTGGTGCTTTAACAATGCAAAGTGCTGCATTACCCAGTGAGCGAGCTCATCCACACACACATACACAGGCCGACGAGACAACAACGATACATTTTCAGTGATGATGCATATTATGCAAGTCTCGTTCATGAGCTCCCATATCAATGACACCACTTGCTACTGCTTCAAACAACAATTACCTCGATGATATTTATACTAATAATATCCCAATAAAATTTTAAAAAATATAAAAAAATTATTCACCAATTAATTTTTTCACTAAAAAAAAGTTTTTTCACACTTTTAAAAGAATTTAATGAAAATATCTGCGGAGATTTTAATCAAATTTCGTGTTAGCCTGTTTTTAAAAGGTTATATTGTTATATTAAAAGATTTTTGACATTTATCTCATCGGAAAAAATGCTAATTAAATTTTCTGAGACATTTTGATGATGTCAGTATAAAGTTTTTAATTTTGGAGCAGAGTTATTCTGATTATTTTATGAAGATAACTTGATTTTCCAGGTGAAATTATTTAAATAGTCATGTGACATTATGGAACAGGATAAAGAATTAAAATAAATTAATTAAAAAAAAATTATTTTATGACATTTTTTATTTTAAGTTAGAGAGAATCGCACTCTTTTAAATCATGGCGATGTCGACGCTTCTCTGTCATTACGCCGGGTTGACGTTTGAAATTCTTGCCAAAGTCCACGAAAATACCATTAAATACCCGCGTTGGTATTCAGCATGCGCCTACCACCCGTTATAAACCCTCGCAAATACTCTGTTCAAAGGTCACTCAGACCATGAGACTCGAAATAAAATAAAATTCAAGGTGTTAAATATTTCTAACAACTTATTTAATTTTCAGAATTTTCTGTCAAAAAACAATTTTCGGAAAAAAGATCATTATAAAAAAAAAAAAAAAAATTAATTAAAAATTTAGCTGTTAATAGATGTTTCAAATATAGTAAAAAATAATAATTGCAATGATTTTTTATTTTTAATGGTGGTAAAATTATTTTTTGTAAAAAAAAATTTCAAATTATTTGGAATAGAGCATTTTCCGCGGATGTGGGCAGATAGCCACACACAATTTCGGTCTGCCATCTGCACCGAACTGTATAATAACTGATGCACGTTATTGCGACTCTGCATGTGTCTATTTAAAAAAAAAAAATACAAAAGAAAAAAATATCAATAGCGAAACTGATGACTTTTTACAAGTGTATATATATGCACTGTGAAATGATTCAATTTATTCGGGGAATCGCGATACAGCCATTAAATGTAATGATACACACGCTTGGTGTAATATAAAAGTGTGTCACACTTTGGAAGAAAAAACAACACTCGACAATTCAACAGTTTATTCAAGTTTTATCCTTAACGTGCATCAGTTATTTTCTTTCATGTCAGCAACACCAAAAGTTTTTAGCATTGAACGCGAGCAAGACAAAAGAAATGACAAGAAGTTTGTTTTACGGAATATATAGGTATACAGAAAAGCTTGAGATAGTTGTGAATGTTCCACGTGGGTTTACGTCCTGACTTTTCAAACTATTTTGCTCGGCAATTATTCAACATTGAATTTATAACGGTGTAATATAAAATTTTATATTTTTATTTAAAAATACCCAAAAATCAAGTTTTTAATTTTTTATCATAAATAAAAACTTGAAAATAAATTTCTGATCCTTAAAACCTGCCCTCGAAAGCCAGAATCCATATCAACAAAATTTTAACACTAGATAATGACTAAAAACATTTATGTCAACATTAAAAAAAAAATTTTTTTTTCCAAATTCTTGATAGAAAAATTCTCCAACAAAATTAAAAAAATTAATGATGTAATTAAACACCTGCAGAAAAATACTTTTGACATAATAGCATTTATATTCAGAGGCTATCGTATATTAAAAAAAAAACCATAATTTACCTTATTTCAAGAGCCCTATAAAAAAATCATCCTATACAAGTATTTATACAAGTTGATCACGAATTTTAAAATTTCCCAAAATGGTTGAAATGTGATTGTAAAAAATGTTTTTTTCCTTTTTCCACTATATCAATTTTTTCCCCCAAGTTATATAAATAAGTTCTACAATAAAGTTTCAATTCAAAGTTTTAATTTTAGGGGCCAGTTATGAATTTTAAAAGTTTTTAACTACATTGATTTCAATGTTCTTGAACGATCTCTTAATAATAGTATTATAACGCAAAATACTTCACAAAATGAAGAAGAACAACAAATGTAACATTTTAATGTTGATAATCACGAAAAGTGTTGCGAAAAAAGAAAAAAAATTACGTTACAATCACATTTTGACCATTTTTGCAGATTTTAAAATTCGTGAGCGACCTCTAAAAATACTAATATCAGGCTGAATTTTTTGGAAAACTCTTAAAACATAAGAAACGATGATTTAACAAAAAATAATCGTTTTTTTTCGCCACCCTAATATATATGTAATATATATTTTTGGCGAAATGCGTGTCTCCGAGCTTTGCACACACAACTACACATAAACACAATCGAAGCAGGCGGAGTAGAATAGAAAGAGACACATAGAATCCTATAGCATGAAAACAGAGAGCTAACGTGCGTGTGCGTGTGACAGCCATACCAACACAAGCGAAGAAGGATGTGACGGCGGAGAAAGAGAGGGTGAGGTTTGGGGGACAATAACAGTGGCGCGTTTTCGGGCAACGACCCGCCGTCGCCATCCCTTATTCGAACCAACCTGACCCCACCCTCTCCTGCAGCGCACACATTTTGCTTCTTCCTCTGCTCTCCGCGCGCTTTCGGCAGGCGCCCGCAACTATCGCACAAAATACCGATCCACTTTCTCGCCGTTAATTAGAGCGACAGTTGCACGCAGAATTTCGTCGGCGTGTACAGACTGTGGTGGTTGTGCGATAGAGGGGAAGGGGTGAGAAAACGGATACGAAAGGGTTCACGGCTGAATCCTGAAATAATTGACGCACATATATATCACACACCACTTTACACTCTCCAAAGTTGGCGAATTTTACGCTACTTTGCGCGTTTCTCGTCGTTGCGATCGTATTAAATTTTATTTTCTTACCCGGCGTGCTTTTTCTTTTTCTTGAAGCGTCGCTTATCCCCTCGCTCGCTCGTCATTTCCCCAATCGATAATAAGCCAATCTGTGAGATGAAAAATCTTTTAGCTTCGGGCTTTTTTCATGGTAAAGTTTGATTATAGGTGGATTTTTTTTTTTGAGGAAGTAATAAGATTATCAAGAATTATTTGCTAATAATTTCAAGGTTTCAAATTTTCATTTTCAAGGTCCTAATTTAGAAAAAAAAAAATGCATCATGTGGCCTAAAACCAAAATAAGAGTATATCGAAGAAAAATTTTACGAGCATAATATCTCGCATAAGAACACGAATTAAATAAATTTTGATAAGAACTTTTTTTGTAGCTAATAAAATTCTCTACAAAAAAGATGTTTTGAAAAAAATTTTTATCTCCAATAGTTTTGAAAATATTTTGATTTAAAATAACAACAGAATTTTTATGGTACATCCTATAGGTTTAAACACGTGACATTTTACTTGTCTAATACCTTGATAATAATGCAATTTAGACAAATTTTGTTGAGGACCTTTTTTGTAGCTAATAAAATTTTCTACAAAAAAGATCTCTTGAAAAAAATTTCTATCTTTAGTAGTTTTGGAGATACTTCCACTACAAACAGCCCCATTTTGTATGCACCCTTTTTGCCCTTAATCTCGCGATATATTGAGATCGATTTAAATACTTTCAATTTAATCATTTTTAATGCAGTATTTTCAGATATTTATAGACGAAAAATTCAATAATCTGTTTTTTCTACGAAAAATTCAAAAAAAAAAATAATGAAATTCATTCAAAATTTGAGTAAAAAGTGTTTTTTTTTTTTTTAGAATAATAAAAATGACAAAAAAAAAGTCAAAAATTGTGTTTTTCTCCAAAATAAAAATTGAATAATGTTATTCCAACATTTTCTAATAATTGAAGAACACTTTTTGACTAAATTTTCTAAAAATAAATAATAAATAACTTTTGGTAAGTGAAATTCTTTAAAAAAAAAAAAGTCATCAACAAGATAAATACGATTTAAATTGGCCGAAAAAACTTGAAATATCTCTTGATAGAGAAGGAGTAGAAAGAAAAATAAAGCGCACTTTTTCGAGAGAAAAGACAATCATTGAGCCCGCACGATTATCGCGTTTTATATACGTATATACACATCCCCCGAGGAAGGGAGCAAAATGAACGAAAAGTTTTATACCCTCTCGATTCGGTGAATATAAGCGTATATACGGCCCCGACGTCAGGCGGCTGTGCTCTGCGGTGTGAACGAACTCAGGCCAGCCGGGGGAGGCAAAGGAGGTTTGATGGTGCGGTGGAAACCGCCCACACCAGACGAAAGTTCGGTAGCCAGACGGATATTTGGTGTCGTGCGTGAGCGAGGCCTCGCTTGAGGGTGGCGCGCGTCTGACCCTGGCGCAGGCTTCAACCCTCCATGCTCACATATCAGGCAAAGTCCAACACATACTGCAGTTTTTCTAATCTTTTAAAAACCCATAATAAAAATTAAAACCACCAAAGAAATCCTGTTCTAACCAAAGCTCGGGATAGACTCATCGTAGATATAAATTGAAAAAAAAATTCCGGGAGGATAGGATATAAAAAAGCTAGCTCTTTACTGCAGTCCAATAAAACCCGTGGACTTATACAAGAATAATCCCCTTGATCTAAAAATCCTTATCTGCTTCTATACCTGCATATATCATGTATATATATTTTCTTGCGGGTTTTCACCGTGAGATACAACTGATTTTTTTTTTTTTTTAGTGTATGCAGAGTAACTTAAGAGGGTGAGGTACTCAAAATTGATTGATAGAAGCAGAAAAACAACTAGTTAATAGAATAAATATTCATCAAATTTCGAAATTGCTTCTAAAATTTTTTTATCATTGTTATTTGCTATATGAAATTTTTAAAAAAAATCCGACCAACATCATCCAAGTAATTTAACATTTTTGTTAAAAACATAAGAGATTATTATTAAAATAAAACAAAATAATGCTCTAATAGCGATTATATAGAGAAATTGATTTTGTTTTTATATTTTTATCGATTTTGTTTACACGGAATATCAATATTTTTTCATATATTCTTTAAATATTATTTTTTATCTCACTACTTTTACAAGAAATATCATATATACCTGAAAGACGTCTTATCAGGTTTTCTCTTATCTCACGTAAGCATATATACCGCGAGCTATACATACCGAAAAAATAAAGCAAGGTGAAATTTCGGATAATCAATAATATCAAAGAATCTAAACAACACCCTTAATAGCACCGTTTACAAGAGGAAAAAATTCGTCTTTCATAATCTTAAAATTCCCAACGAAAATAAATGACCAAAAAAATGACAAAAAAGCCCTTTAAAAAAAAATCCCAAAAAATCAAACTCAATATCCCCTGCATTCCAACTAAAAATTGAAATAAATATATAACAAACTAGTATTATTTAACTTGAATTTGAAAAATACAACAGAAAAAAAACTTGACAACTGTTTTTTTCTAAAAAAAAAACATGAAAAAAATTAAATTCAACATTATTTCCACTGAAAATCAAAGTATCAACACCAATAATAAATAAATAAATTCATAAATAAATGAAATAATTTTTTCAATCGATTCCTTCAATATTTTTACGAACCAGAGGAGAGAGCGCGAGCTGCAAGACGAAAATTCACTCGACCGAGGGGGTTGAATAAGGATGAGTAAAACAAAAGGGTATATATATATCGGTGTAAACGAACTGGAGTAGACAGAGTGTAGAGGGCGATGGGCAAACGCACAGCATTTGCGTGTGCGTGAGAAAATCCGCATGTAGAAGCGACGCGAGTCTCGTGCGGGTGGCAAGAGCCGTTGGATGATACATATATCGAGAGGGAGAGGGCGGGGGATGGTATATAGAGTACGTCTCGTCCGGGGCTTCGGGAGTAGGGGAGGTTGCGTCTGGTTGCGCGACTTGACCCCGGTTGACCCGAGAGACTCCTCTCTTTCCTCGCTTTCTGTCCTGCTCTTGGCTGCTGCCACCTCCCGCCGTTTCTCCGACCACCCCCACGTTCCATCGCGCGCCTCGACTACCCCTCGAGCCCCCGTCGCGTCGTATATACCCGTCGGTGAGGGTAATTATTGATGTGTCCGCGTCGCCGCGCGTCGGGGGATGAAAGAGCGTCTACGCACCTCGCGCCGGACGTCGCGTAAGCACCGGAAATTTTTTTTCCGCATACTCTGCTATACAGGGGCTAAAAAATATTTTCAAGTTCATAGTTAAGGGTGGAAGAGATGTATCAAGGGGTAGCATCGAATATCTATACTGATAATCGTCCGTTTTTTACAGAACAAAAAAAAAGTGACAAAAAATTGAAATTTTTGTCAACGAGTTTGGGGTAGCTATACCCTCTATGGACGAGTCCCGGTACAAGTTATCGACCAGGTTAAGTCGACAAAATGGGTAGCCTCGTTAAGGAACTTCGTTACCAGAACCTGCCCTCGCGCTCCTCTCTCTCTCTCTCTCTCTGATGGGCGATTGCGCAGGGACCCAAAGTAGCTTTGAAAGTTACAACTTTTGCGCTCTAGCGTGTATACACTTCTTCCAGAAGTTACACATTTATTAGCACTATTTTCGCTGTCTCTCTTTCGTACCCTTTTTTTTCGTCTATTTAACGTCAGAAAGTGATTTTTCAGTGATGTGTTCTATTCTTATTCTACGCATTGACTTGAAAATTGGATTTTGTGCTTGAATAGAAGAAAATTTCATTTTATCTCAGATTGCAGAAAACTAAAGCATACTAGTATTTTTTTTTAGGTTCATCAATTATTTCTATTAGCTGGATACAAAATTCGGAAGAATTTTTTTCTTTTATCGATTTTTTGATTGTTATTAAAAATATGAATAAGTAAAAAATTCTTTATTATTACGTAGATTGAAATTAGATGAAAAAAAATTTACAGCTTATGACTGTAAATGTAATTTTAAAATAGAGAAAAAAAAAACATTTAAGAATTTTTTTGTTGGTTTTTTTTTTATTTTTATTGAAAATTAATAATAATATCATTTATTTTTACTCTGATTTCAATTTTACAGTAAAATTGAAATTTAAGAAAAATCGATAACAATAAATATGATTTTTCAAAAAATTCTAAACCATAGGACTTGTTTTTAAAAATTAAAAAACTCATTCAAGCCGAATTTTTTAAACAATTTTTGAATAAATAAAAATTTTTTTTAATACCTATATTTAAAATAAAGAAAAAACAATTCTCAAATAAAAACCAAATTCTCAAAATTTTCTTTGAATTTAAATTGAGATAAAAAGCAATAAATATAAATATCATCGAAAACAATGACTCTCTAAAATATATATATTTTTTCCTTTCTCTCTCGAATAACACAAAAGAAATTAAAAGTAAAACGAGTTTTATTAACTGACGTGGCGTTTCCTTTGTCGTGCAGTAAAACAGCAGCGTGGCAAAAGACTCTTGTTTGAAATAAAAGTTGTGTTTCAACGTGTCATCAGCAGAGTCAAAGGCTCGACAACGACGACGTTTACTTGATGTTTAAAGCAGAAAGTGTTGCCGAGTGATGGCAATTCATTTACTTGGATATATATATACAAGTATAATACGTGGCCGTGAGAGACTAAGAATTATCGTGCTCTTTAAAAAGAGCAGTTTTGCCCGGCGCGCCGTGTGTCAGTGGCACGACCCACTGGCACACTGTTTCCATGCAAATTCTGTTTACTCTCTCTCCCTATCTCTGTTCCTGCCCCCTCCCTTCTGTCATACACGTGTGTACAAGCTCCCTTCGCGCTCGAACCCTCCTCGCATCACTTTCTAACACACACTGTGTGCACTAAACACTATATACTCGCTATATGTGTACCATCAATTAATATATCGTCGTATCAGTATCTCTTGCAACCCGCGGCAACATTTATTAATAAACGCTCATTGTTTGCCTGATGCTTGTACTCTCGGCTTTTCGAATTATTCCAATATTCTCGCAAAATGTCATTATTCTCAATTTTAACGCTCACCAATATATACGAAAATTTGATTAAGATTCCTGTAAGTAAAGGGCTCGATAAATCAAGCTTATTTAATATTATAGGGACTAATTATTCATGTTGATTAATTTAAACGGTAATATCCATATATATGTACGATAAATGTATAAATCCTACAAAAATATACAGCCTCGCTGTGTGAAAAAAAAAAAAAATTCCGAAATTCATGCGTTTTTGCAAATATTTGTGAAAATCGCTATAGCAATAGTGAAAAAATGACGAAAAATGAACTTACAGCAAAGTTGGATTTTTAAAGATTTTTTTTCTGGACTCTTGGGGGCCTTTCCCTATTGTACCAGATGGAGAAAAATCTGGAGAACCTTGTTGGAATGGGCGGCAATCGAGATCGTGCTTTATTTGTCCGCAGAAAAATGAGCGATGATAAAAAATGAATTTACCGCAAAGTCGTATTTTTCTCTGGTGGAAAATGATTGCTATTTTTTAAATAGCAATCATTTTCCACCAAATTTCCCTTAACCGGTCAACAATTAGTACATTTGCCCCAATACGTATAATCTTTATCTATAATTTAAAAATAACCAGAGAAAAAACAAAAATGCAATTTTCCCAAGTATTAGAAAAAAAAAGAAAGAGAAAAGTCGATCTGTAGATTTCTTTGCGAGAGATATCAAGTTTTATAGCATTTTCCCGTTTGGCAATACTCTCTTCTTTTTGCAAGCGCTCGCTTGGGCTAAAATGTGCTCCACGCCACTCAACCATCCCCAGTGCAATTTCGCGAGTCGGCCCACCGTTGGTTGAAACGTCTTTCGTGCTGGCAGTTGGCTCGCATAAACCAGCGCCGATGCTTTAGCCTCACAGCACAGCAGTAGAGGAGAGAGTCTAGTCGAGACGGCGGCGGCGGGCCACGTCGCAACGTTTCGGGGGTTGCGTGCGTCAGCGCTCTCTGCGTGCGTGTCGCTCGGGGTGGTTGAACCCCGGCAAAAAGCTGCAAGCTCGAAACTGCCGGCCGTTCAACACAGAAAATAGCTTTGCGAGGGTGTGGGAGTCGCAGAAGTGGCCTAGGATCTAACATCCCACTATTCACCAAAGAGAGATAGACACGTGGGAAGCTCTTGATGCACAGACTTCTCTCTCTCGCACACACACACACACAATCGTCGACGCCCACAGACTCCGTCGTCGTGCAAGGGTCGTTTCGCCTCCCTTACGCCCTCCTCTGCACCCGCTGCGCTCGTGTGTATATACCTCTGACGTCCTCACAAAGAACATCGCGAGCGGCCGTTCGGCGAAATGATGTCCTTTGAGCGCACAACCTCAAGGCGCGACCGGGTCGTATATACACGCGGATACATGTGGGCTTCTCTCCTTTTTCTTTTACGGCTGTCTCATTTTTTTCTTTTTTTTTTTTATCCAGACATAAAACCGGGTAATTTTTTTAGCTTCGATTTTGTACAACACACCCAAGTAAAATAGAAAAGCGAGGGATTTCTTATGTATTTTATAAAAAAAATTTCAATAATATTTGTCAAATGAAATTTTTTTTTAATTATATAAAAAAATTTTTTAATTTTAAGTTTTAAAAATTTATGTATAGTTTTTCTAAAACAGAGATTTCTTAACTTTTAATTTGACTAATAAAAATTTTTTTTTTTTATTTCCTATTTTTAGAGTTTTAAAAAAATACACAAAGAAATATAAGACCCGGAAATGGGGTGCGTAGATGGAGTGCCTATAAAACGATAAAGAGCTTTTAAGAACCCCTGAGTTGCTAACAGACAATAAAAACTCGCTAGACAGTGGAAAAACTCGAAAAACCAGAATATAATAGTCAGATTTTAAACAAACTATAGTAAACAAAAAAAATCTCAGCATCGAACCTGATTTAACCGCTTTCCTCTCCCCCTAAACAGCTTCTGAATTCAGATTATACATAAGTTTTTTTTTTTTAATGTGACAGCATTGACCGTATCAGCTAAAATAAATCAAAAATTCTTACAGATATTTTAAATCGAGAAAATGCATTAAATTTCATAATTAAAATATTTCAGCATAGATTTAAATATCTTCCTAAATAAAAATCTAAATAACAAATAAAACATCATTTTTTTCTATTTTTTATAATTAAAAAATTCTCAATTGAATGTAAATTCATGTATAAAAATAAAAACAATGTCTGAATTAATTGTTAAAAAAAAATTATTACATAGCTTGAATTAATAAAATAAAAATTTTTGACTTTTTTTTTTCAGATAAAACCATAAAAATCCGAAAAAATTTGATAAAAAAAATTTTTGACAGTGGAAAATATTTTCAATTAATTTAAAATTTAAAAATATTGCGAAGTAAAAAAAAAATATTGTAACTGTCAGTTGGTTGATACAAGTATTGATGTATAATATAAGGACAAGTGATATCAGCTGCCAAAGAGTCCTGAAACTCCATCACATATATCGACAATCGTCTTAGTTAGCACGTTTGCACTCGGCAATAATTCAATGGAACACACATACAATTGAAAGCCCCAGTAAAGCATTACCCTAACTCAGTTATCGCAAGCTCTATACACGTATTGACGCATGACGGCCTACTTGAGCATACGTGAACGGCCTTTGAGCCGTCGGTGTGCTATCCAAGAAATATATATCGCTTTCCGAGGCAAACCCTCAGCCAACTTGAATAAGTCAAGAGTGCGATTGAGAGAGAGAGAACGAGCAAGAGTGCAAGCTGTACGACATGATGGGTGATGCGAGTATGAAAGCCTGCGTCTCGGATTAATAATGGAGACAATTCTGCAGCGATATCGTGCGCAACGTAACCCCCGGATATATCGGAAGATTTATCAAATCCACCCAAAGTGCACTTAGAAGAAAAATGCACATAGGTATATATGCAATCGAGGATAAGTCGTGCTGTTTTAAATCATAATATCTTAAAATCTATTGAAGATAGAAATTTTTTTCAAGAGGCCTTTTTTGTAGAGAATTTTATTAGCTACAAAAAAGATCCTTAACAAAATCTGCCTATCTCGCATCCTTATCAAAGATATTACCAAGTAAAATATTCTCTTTTAGACACGTGATGTATGTATTGAAGAATCTATTTGTATTTTTTTTTTAATTTTTATTTCTCTAACATATGACTCGAAATTCATAAAACTCAAATTTATAAATGTTAGTAATCAATCACTTCAAATTGAATTTATCACTTTTAAAAATAAATTTCTAATTTTTCAATTTTAAATCTTGATTTTAGTAAAAAAAAAATTTACGAATTTCTCTAATTCTATGGTTTTAGTGTTTTTTTTTTTATTTTATAAGTATATTTTTTCAATAAAATATTACTACAGACAGAATGAAATATTCTCAAGATTGCTGCATGATTATTCACGCTTTTAAATAAATAATATTCTTTCGCGCTTATATTCCGTGTTTTCACGAAGAATATATATTTTTTTTTTCATGTATTAAAAAATTAAAATTGAGTAGAAAAAATAAATTTTAGTTTGTTTTTTTAATTTTTAGACTGTATCAGACAAAATATCATGCTTTTAATGAGATCCGACTGATTTGTTCCCCAGAATCCAGTCAATGTTGCAACATATATAAATGAACGACTCTCTCGCATCTCCTGTGATGATTCATTTCTACCCGAGGTGAACGTCGTTGGTGGTGTAGGATATATAATGATTAAGTAAATAATTAATGACACCAGGTATCTCCAGATGTGTATTTCTGAGTGTCAACTTGTCTGGGGATTTGATAATTGACGTGAGTATAATATCTCGCTATTTATATGCGTGAAATTAATGTACGTATGAATTTTACAATTAAATAATTCTCGACAGCAACACACCCATGGATCGTTACATTGATAAGACAATGTAGCATCAATTTTATTACATTGAATTTACGTGAAATTAAAAAATTTATAAATCAATTTATTTTTTTTTTTTAATTTCCCAATGAATAAAAAAGAGAAAAAATATATTTAACTCATGAATAAAGACATTTCATCACAAAAATACTTCTTTTTATCACTAGTGCGTAAAGTTCTCCATTTTTCACGCATCCAACAGACTCTTTAGACACTAATGTCAGCTGTGAAAAAATTAGGTCACTCAATAGCGGCACCAGAATAAAAAAAATCGAGTATTTTTGACATTTGCCGCAAAAAATATACTATTTTTATCATCAAATAACATCAGTAAGTAATTTCCACCTCTTTCTACAACATCAACCGTATAAAATAATTGCCCAGCGAGTAGATCGAGTTATCGATTGATAAAAACAAAAACAAAAAAGGGGTAAATCACGAAAATGTTTAGGATTAAACAACGGGTATAAGAGAAATGATTGATACTCTGATCCTGTTTAAGTGTATATACAAAGTATACGTAAAGGATATGGCAGCAGAGAAGTGTCTATTTATAAAGATCTGCGATGCATATAGTGGGAGGAGAAGGGGGCAGTGAGGAGTAAAGGGGGTAAGTAACGCCAGGTAATTGCGTAATGCCACCAATTTGCGGAATACATTTTACCCTGAGAATGTTATAGAGACGAGGCTTCACGGACACACTGAGTTGAGGCGTTTGGAAAAAAATAAATAAATGAAGAAAAATGGGGAAAAATGTTGGGCACGCATGCGTGCCCCTCTCGCTATATAGAAGAGAGAGCCCTATTATTTTCTATACTCATATAATGTGGCACAAGCCGTATACGCGCCATGGCGTTCATAAGATAATTGTGTAATCTACTCTTCAGCGCCACTTGCAGACGCAAAAAATCACACGCGCTATATGCTTCTGGGTATATATGCACCCCTATCTTGCCGCGCGGCCTCTATATATCGTTTTCTTCTTCGTTCTATTGACGACCTTGAACACATATATAATAAGAAGAAAAAAAGAAAAAAAAAAGTGATGGAAAATCTTTGCGCAGGGTAATAATATACGCTATCAGTGCGTGCAGATTTTACTTTACCCGCGGATTCTCTCACAGACTCAAAAGGCGCGTGTGGCGCCATATAATTCTCTTAAGGGTTAAGATGCTAAGGACGTTTGCATGACGATGAAGAGATGCTGTAAATAGAGTATTAATACACTCGATGATAATTGACATGAATCATCATTGCAATTGCAATATTATATTATTTCATGAAAAAAAAAATTTTAATTTTCAAGTTTTTTATGACAACGAAAACATAAAAATCATTTTCAAAAAAATTTGAAAACATATTTTAATATAATTTTAAAATATTTGAAAAATTATTTAAATACATTATAATGATTTTAAGCATTTAAAAATAGATTTTAATGATTTTTAATGCATTTTTTTATGTTAATGATATTTTAAATGCATTGCAATAATTTAAGAAATTTTATTTCAATGGTTTTAAGCATTTGAATGATTTTTAAAATGTATTTTAATGATTTTAAGTTGTTTAAAATACATTTTGATGATTTTAATGATTTTTTAAATGCATTTTAATAATTTTAAAATTTTAATTTAATAAGTTTAATGATTTTTAGAATACATTTTAATAATTTTGAAAATTAATTTGAAGTATTTTGAGCATTTTCATCATTTAAAAATGCATTTCAATCATTTTATTTTGAATATACATATACATCAAAAAACGTGCCGGATACTATATAAAAAAAAAATTAAACTGAAAGTCAATCTGACGAAAAAAATTGAGGAAAATCTGTATGACTAATTTAAAAAGGGTGAGAAAGAGAAAAAATGTATCAGACTTTTTTTCAATAAAAAAAATTATAATAGAAGCCATTTTGATAAAAAAAAAAAAATAGAAGAAAACCCATATGACTGATTTAACGAGGATAAGAAAATAATATATATACTTAAATTATTAATCGTGTTGCGAGAGAAAATGTAAAAGAATAAAAATAAAATTTTTCGAATCGCAAAAAATAAATGAGAGCACTCGAAGGAGTGTTGAGTCTTTGTTTAACATCTTGGGGAGTAGAGCTGGAAGAGACGCGACGCCACCAGCCGGACCCGGACCTCGACGGTGCTGTAAGCGGAAGGGAAGTCTAGAGAAGGCACAGACGGCGGTATCGACCTGCGCCCGGACCTGCCCCACACCACTCGCTGTCTCTGTCTCTCTGCTGCCGTCGACACACGCACAGCGAGTTGTGTGTCCCACTACCACACTCGGCAGCTACTATACTTCCATGTCCACGCGATTTTCCTCCTTCAGTGTATATATACTTGCGCGCACTTCCAACTTGTGCGTACCGTCGCGCCAATGATTGTCCGCGTCATGCGCAGATAGGTCTTACGTTGCATTTTCGCAAAACACGATGCGCGCGATTCTCTCTTGGGAAAAACAACACTCTTGACCGAGTTTAAATTCACCCATTGTCACGCAGACATGATTAAACCAAATTTATGGAGAAATAAAAAACAAATTGTCACACAATCTTGGACGCATTGAATATTTTTCTTTCGCGATACATATATACAAATGATCTTATTTTTTAATTGTCAATTTGAATTTATTTTTTACAATTATTAATTTTCTCAAATTTTTTCTGAAATTATCTCCATAAATTCAATTTAAAACGAGAATTTAATCTTTTTTTCCTATCATCTTATAAATAAATAATAATTTATCAAATAAAATGAAAAATAAATTGAATAAAAATTTCGAAAAAAAAATAATTTGAAAAAAAATTGCTCTTTAAAAAATGTTTTAAGATATTAATTGATTATAGTTTTATGAAATTAAGTTAAAAATATCCAACTAATAATAATCCGATTAATCATCCGAAAAAGGGCGTCAGGACGTAACACTATGACACGGAATTTCATTAATAAAAAAATAACTGGAAAAAAAAAACCAGTCACTCGACAAAATCAATTTAACAATTTTAAATAATCACTCCAAATCGCAAATGTTAGAAAATTTTCAAATTCACCCTACTAAAAAGATTTTACAGCCATAAATAAAATTTTTTGCCGAAAGCAAAATTTAATTAAAGACTGTCGAACGAAAAAAAAAAAAAAATTCGAAACAATATCGCGTGTCTGAAACCAAAAACGCATATATCACTGGAAAATTTCAAAACCTTTTTTTCCCAATATATCTTGATAAGAATACGAGCTAGAGAAATTTTTATAGAGACCTTTTTTGTAGCTGATAAAATTTTCTACAAAAAAGAAGTCGTAAAAAATTTTTATATTCCGTAGTTTCGAAAATATTTCTAATTTTAAACAGTAAGATAATTTTGGCTTTAGTAACTCGCAGTATATCCAACAGCAAATTAATACAACTAATTTTTCAACGACATAAATCATGAAATAATTCGAAAAAAAAAAATAAAAAAAAAAAACATAAAATTCATTGAAAAAGAAAACAAATCCCCGAGAATACCAGCCATATAAATTAATTCAAATTTTGATGAAACAACCAAAGAGTTCGCACATAACTGTATATATACAATCATCACATCAGAGAAGCAAGTTAATTAAATTAATCCAATTACATCAAACAGCGCAATAATCTAAACTCTGATCTGCAAGAATGCCAGCGCACGATATCACAGATCTTCCTCGGCATCGCAGCATCACGTACAAATACCATAGGTATATTATTCACGTTGGCGCATCGTGCACGACATCACACACACACACACACACACCAAGTGCAAAGTGACAAGCCACTAAAATCCGTCGGGGAATTTTGCGAAAAGGAACGAGGGCTCGTGACGTATAGCGCCAAAAGCGCATCAGAGAGAAGAGAAACTGCAACAGGGCAGTTAAAGCGCGCGCTTGTACACCCCTCGCCGCATCCGAGAGTATGAGTACTCGTCGTTAAACGGCGAGCAACAATACGAGCAGTAGTGTACGGGGCTGCGATGTGTCTCATACCTGGTCTAGACACGGTTACCGGTCATAAATGCAACCCTCCACCCCCTAACACGGGAATTTATTCACCGGCGGCATGGCACCCCCTTTTCCTTCGCGCGCGCACTTCTGCCGTTTTATTTGACATCTTCCGCCAAGTTATGGCCACCGCGATACGCCAGATAATATTCTCTCCCCCGCAACGCTCAAAAAAATACACCCTCATTCATGTCAGAGACGAGTTTTGTCGGTTAGGTTGGAACACATCAGTGTTTTCGAGTGAAATCCGATAGCAAAAGCAAAAGATGCATACAACCCCCCTCCAGAAGCATAAAAATAAATATTTCATCTAGTGGCCGTTTCGCGTATGGATATCACAGTGGAAAAAAAAAAAAAAACAACTAAACCAAAAAAATGATATCTATAACTAATCCTGTTTCAAAAATACATTAATATGTAAAAACGAAAATTAAAGTTATGTCGATTTAAAAATGATTTAAAGACGTTTTTTAATATTATTAACATTTTGAGATGTTTTTTTGCAAAAACATAAGAGTAGTATTTCTTATTTAAATTTGTTTTTCAAAAAAATTATGTAAATTTTGACGAAATTTTTTTTTAGAGACACTTTAATGTCTATAAGAAATACGTAAAAAAATTTACGACTAAGTGACATCATTTTAACGACAATTGGCCATCCCCTAAATCCAAAAATTACGAGATTTTACGAGAAATAATTATGGAAAATATAGTTTAGGCGTTTGTTTTGGATTAAAACTTTTTTTTTAGAGTTACTTTAAAGTCAAAAAAATACCCAAAGAAATTTCCAACCCCTTGCCGTCGTTTTAAAAATCATCAACTACCCCTTGGACCCGAAAATCCGGGAATTTAACGGGAAATGGGTATATAATAAATAGTTTATGGCTTTTCTTCGAGCTGAAACTTTTTTTAGAATTATACTTTGAAGTCTGAAAAGTACTCAAAAAAATTTGCAGCCCTATAAAATTATTTTAAAGACCATACCAACCGGCCATATAGAATAAGTCATTCGCCCAGTAGAGCAGGCATACACATTAGCTATATAGTATACCTATATAAATTCTCCATGGATTGCAATCATAATAATTATATTTTTATAAAAATTCACTTTAGTAACTAAATCCAATGGAAATAAAATTTTTAAATCAACAAAACGACAATCAGAATATAAATTTATAAAATTCTGACGTTTTGTCCGAACATTGCCCTGCACTGCCAAAAGTCAATCTCATATATACTCATTTTCATTCATCTCCTGGCCGTATATATATGAGGCAATCTTTATTTAAGACTGCGCATGCATACAGCTATGAAAGTGGGCTCTCTCGCGAGAGAGGAGCGAAAAGCGCGCGGTTATCGCGGTAGCTATATATATTGCGCCCCGATAGTCGGTCGTTAAAGAATATATAGAGCCGACGCGATGCTGTATAGCACGGGAGAGGGTTGACGACGCAGTCTCTACCTCGTCTAGACGCACCCCGGCTGCGGCATCCATTGCCACTCACACAATCGTGAATTTACGGTCATCCTGGTTAATGCTGCACCACGTACCAACTCCCACAGATATATCACATTAGCCACACAAACAAACATCAAGCTCGCGGCTGCTGCTGCCCCTCGGCTCACTCTACGTGCCGGGAGGGTCGTAAACCAACTCATACACGCGCGGAAAAGCATTTTCTCTGTGTATACACGTTGCCAAGGCCTCTCTGTCGAGTTTACCGACTCAACTCGCACTTTCCTCGAGAGCGGGCAAGATATCGGAATAATGAAAAGCGACTTTAAAGTTTTTCTTTCGCCTCCCCACCCCGTTTTTTTGTTTTATATAAGGTTTGCCGAGTTATGGGGCTGATGCGGTGGAAAATATTGCGCACTTTGAGGTTGATGAGGATTTATAGGGGCTTGTTCGGGTATATATATAAGCTCATTTTGTGGCGCAAGGTGTTAATCGATTTGAGGATAGTCTTTGGGGCAGGTCAGAGTGCTTCACATTTACAAGATCAAACTAAAATTAAAGGTTTTACTATTTATCACCTACTACAGTGGGTTTTAATGTTTGTTCACATTTAAAAAAGTAAAAAAATTACAAATTTAATGAGTAAGTTTTTTTTTTTTTCAATTTCATATAATAAGCTTTTGAAGATGAAAAAAAATTTTTTTTTTTTTTCAATGATGATTTTAAAAGTTTTTCGGATGTTTTTTTTTTACCACGCGATTTTCCCCGGGGGAACACCTTAACATTTTGCCATCCGCGTCATTTTTTTTTGTTTTTAACAATAAATCAATAAATAAGAAAAATAACAGCTATTAGGGATAAAATTTCCGATGAAAAATATTTTTTTAAAAATTTTTGTATCTCCCCCAGTTTTGAAGAAATTTTAAGTTTTATAAAATTTTTTTTTTTTCAAAATATAACAAAATCACGGAATTTAAAAAAAACCTATATTTCTCAAAATTCCCATCAGTTTTTAAAAAATATTAATTTTTTCTAAATCTTCATTTTTCATAACATGGCAAAAATACAAGATTTTTCAGAAAACCTGATTTTTCAGACATTTCTCATAGTTTTTAGAAAGTTTTAAGTTTTATAATATTTTTATTCTTCAAAATATAGCAAAACCACGGGGTTTTGATATATTTTATTATGCCCTAAAAACAGAAGATGACAACGCTAAAATTTTTAAATATGCGCATTTATATCAAAATTTTTAAATTCGAATTTTATGCGCAAAAAAAATTTTAAGAATAATTTATTTGATGTAAATGTTAAATATTTTTGTTTAATTCTAACAAATAGAAAGTTTATAATATGTATAATATAGCTAATGTCAAAGTATTTTTCCGCCGAGTGATTAAACGAGATTTAACAACACAAAATCGACCCGAAAATCATATGTTTACACATTATATCACGATGTACAAAGAACCCGAGTTGGGCGTCACGACAAATTACCCTTGATTACACACGAGGTCCTGCAGCAGAGTTTTCCATGTGCCTGCGCGTCTATATATACGATTTTTTTTACCAGTGAAATTACGCCATCAAGCATCAACGTGTGAGTATATTGTGTATATGCGTGCGGCCAGATATTATCGCGCACGGGTGACGTTATGACGTTGAGGCAGGTATGGCACGATGCTTTTAAAACTTGGTCATGAGTTTCACGCCCTTTTATACACTTTGTTTTATTTTCAGGTGAAGCGTGATGGAGAAAGCTGCATATATCAAACTTGCTTTAATACACCACCTCGACAGGATTATAACTCTACACAGATATAGGTACATATATATAGTCGCGTGGAAAATTTGATGGAGGAGCTCAAACTGGCCGGATGGATTTTGAAGTGTGAATTTTGGGGACCATCGATTACAATTGATGGATAAGACTCTTGAGGCTTTATAACAACTTCAAGCTCACGATTCAAGCCAACTACACGCCTGAAGGGCCATGAACCCAATCATCAATCAAATCATGTGGTTTATTATTATATTATATATAATATCTATCAGAGAAACAAACTATAAGCGGAAAAATTATCTCAAATTCAAACAGAATATAAAAAATGAACAAAAAAGTATTTTTTTTGAATACTCATTTTTCCACGATAAATAAACTATAAACAAATTTTTTTTTAGAAATTTCATAAACATCTGAAAAAATAAATACTTTCTCTAAATGCTGAAGTTTTTAAACTTACATTCAAAAATAAGATTGAAAAAATCATCTTTTTCAATTATAAATAGGTCATAAACAATTTTTTTTTTTTTTTTTCAAATTTTATAAACATCTAACGAAATAATAAACATTTAAAATACTTTTGCCAAAATGAATTTAGTCATGATAAAATGTCAAAATTTCAACTTTACAAAAATGACTGTCTTCACTAAAATTATGAATATCAATAATTTCTAAAATAAAAAATTCAAATCTTCCCTTGAAAATAACAATTTTTTTTTATCTAAATACAAACATATCAAAACAAACTTTAAAAACAACTATATTCCAAATAAATTTCAAAATTTCCCTTGATTTTACAATTGGAAAAAAATTTTCCTCTTCCAATTTCTCACGTTTTTACCCCTTAAATCGAGTAATTTAAGCAAAAAGCTGCGCTGCAAGTCATGACGAGAAAAATATGGACGCGATTGATCGAGTATAGCATCAGAGGGAGGCATCAGAGTATATATATAGGAAATCAAACACACAATGCGCGAGTATGCGAGCGCACGAGATTCAAGTCACACGCACGTGAGCTTACGCAAACTGCCGACATAGCTCGCACACATGGGATGCCTTATCGAGAGCTCTGCAGGGGAATTTCTCCTTGCACACTCCTGTGTGTGTACATAGCTCACAAGCAGAGCACAGGCAAGAGCTTCGCTACGCAGACACTTGTGAAATTACGGCCTTCGTTTACGTCTAGATATACATAGGGGGTTGGAGTGAGTGAGTGAGCGAGCCAGCAGCAGCAGCAGCCTGGTTTACAGGGCCAAACCTATAGATATAGCTTGCGAGGGTTGAGATCAGTCGATGCCAGAGGGATGCGGGGAGTTTTCGGCATCGCAGAGAGGACGCGACACACACAGTGACGTGGTTTTACTGTTTCGGAAGTCTGGCCTCTCCACGTTCTCTCCACCCCATCCCCCGCTCATTGCACACCCTTTCCGGGGGCCCTCCACCCCCGGCCCACGTTTATACGACCTTCCACCCCGCGTCTGCTAGACTGGCACACACTACCAGAGTCGTAAACCTGCACTCGTTCGTGTCTCTTGTGTATATAGAGGCTTTCTCTCGTGCACTGCCTATACGCCAACGATTGCTGCACCCTCCCTCGTCCCCACACACCCCCTCGCCAAACCATTCGACTCTCTGTCTTTTCTTTCTTTTTTTTTTTGGCTCTTTCCACAGGCTGCAGCCAATGCCACTTTTCACGACTCCCCTGGGTTAAATGCCTCTCTGCTTTCGGGATCTTGTTCGTCGCTTTCTCTATCTCAACCCTCTCGCGGTCGTGTAGCTTTCGGTATTGACACACACGCATCACGCATCTCTTATTTCGTTCACTCACTCTTATTCAAACCCTATATCCGCGTGCTGATACACATCAAAGCTGCAAGAAAATACTCTCAGACTGCTGCTGAATTACCTTTCATTTTTTCTATTATTATTTGTGGGTCAGTAGGGGTAGGGGAGAAGGGGGGTTGAGTCAAAATTTTATAGTTGGACTTTTATTTCTCTTTTTTTTTTGACATTTAGTTTTTTTTTTTATTAAATTTTTTTATTAAAAATTTTGGTTTTTAATGATGAGCGTTTATTTTTTTTTTTTGGATTTCTTTTATTATCCGCGATTCAATATTAAGCCAGGGAGGACAAAACGAGAGAGTAGAGGTATTTTTACTTTTTTAGGCTAGAGTGAGAAATTTTGCATGGAAATATTGACTATTTAGTGAAATTTTTTCAAATTTTTCTCTAAATATTTTCTTTAAATAAATTAATTTAAGCCTATTTTTCTCCGTATGATTTTTCATTTAATGAGGAAATTATGTTTATAGAATTCTTAAAAAATTGTTTATAATATTTAATAATAAAAAAAATCCAACTCATTTTAACATTTGTTTTTAAATATAAAAAAAAAATTTATTCTTATACCATTATTCATAGGATTTTTTTATACAAAATCCGACGATAAATTATAAAGAAAAATTTAATCCCAAAATTATCATTTTAATAATCATGAATTTACTTTTCAGAATTTCATCGTTTTTTCATGATCATACAAAGTTTTTACACCATATTGAGTATGAGACAAAAACTAATAAAATTTTTTTAAAAAATTCAACAAAAATTCTCATAAATTATTTCAACTTATATCGTTTTTATTTTCTTATTTTCGACTGTGATACGTGTGTGCGTTGGGGTATACGGGGGTTGGAATAATAGCAGAAAATCGTGGAAGCAATAGAGCTTACAATGCCGACGAATTTTATGTGAAAGTTTTATTAGAGGTGTGTTTTCACGAAATTAATACAGAGTTTAGTTTTGCGGCCGTAAACTCGATCCCAGACGATAGTAAAGCCAAAATGACGATGAACAAGGATGCCGACGCGTCTGATGCGATTAATGGGTCACGAGAGACGCACGCCATAACTATAAATTGATGATAGGAGAGTGATAGCACAGATCGAACACTTGTGTGTCTTCGTCGTCGTGATGGTATTGCGACGATCCTCCCCATGTGTATTTATTGCCACACTATCCACCCTCTCTCCTCTCGCGCGGTTAGAGACATGAAAATTTCCTTTCAAGTTGCTCAAGTCTTGCTAGTTATTATACGACTTCCTATCCTCTATCGTAAATTACTGTCTACTGGGTATTTGACTGGCTCCTGTGGCTACTAGACACCCTAAGTGTTCAAGTTTCTCATGGCAAAACTCCTAATTAACTGAGAGAACCCCTGCTAGATGAGAAATTATGGTAAATTTCCGCAAAATACCCAGATAAAATGTGGAACAATGGATTTTATTAAAAAAAAAAAAAAAAAAAACCCCCAAAAAAATGATCTATTAAAAAATACGGTTTTTTTAATTTTTGAATGTTTTTTTTTTATTTTTTTATACCCGTGTTGAAAGATTTTTATTACGTTAAATTAATAATTGAGAATTTTTAAAAAATTTCCTACAGATTTTTTTATTGCCACAATGTTATTTGTTTTGATTGCGGAAATTTACGAAATCATCAATAACACTTATAATTATTAGTTAGAGAATATTTTTTTAATTTTTTTATCATATATTTTTAACATAATTCAACATAACCCGACATAATTCTAATCTCCAATAAATTTTTAATCGATAAAATTGTGGAAAAGTACTCTAAAGCCGAAATCATTGAAAAACACTTCTAAATTAATTTTTATACCATAATTCAAGTAATTTCAAATCTAAATAAATTTTAAAAAAATCTGAAAGCGAATATAATGAGAAAAAAAAGTTTAATCGATTTTTCAAATATTATTTTCTTGCTTTTCGTATATATAGAACTGTATAACTATAGTTGAGAATTGCTGCAAGCTAAGGTAGAACATGTCTGACCACATACAAATAGTAGGGTCTGTATCTACTATACCGTTGAACGCGTTATCCTCTCCGTTTTACACCAGAGAAGTACCTCTAAAATTTTTAGCATAATCCACCTTGAATTATTAATAATAAAAATTTTAATCATGGAATAATGAAAAGAAATTTTTTTTTTCAAAAATTCCCCTAAAAAATAACACACTATATATTAATTGTTAATCTCATTAAATTCTGTAGAAAAATCCATTTTAAAACGTTTTACTTGATTGTATCTAAAAAAAAAAAATTATTTTGAATACTGATTATTAATTAAAATTTTTTACAACAAGTGCAAATATTCTATTAAATTTGCTTTAATTTTGTAATCCCTAATACAATATTTTTTTTTCTTCGTGTAAATTGATTTTAATGCTCTCGAACAAACTCTTAATATTAATGTTATTTTTCTATGATGTGAAATACCTTATAAAATAAAGAAAATAACCAAATGCAATTTTTTAATATTGATAATCACAAAAGGTGGCGCGAAAAAAGAATAAAAAATTATTTACAATCACATTCCAACGGTTTTTGTAGATTTCAAAATGCCTAAGCACCCTCTAAAAATCAAAACATGATAATAATAAACTATATAATTTTTTGATACAAAACCCAATAGAAAAACAAAAAAAAATAGTTGGTTTTTTTTTGCGCCACCCTAATCTATAATTTTATCAAAACCTACCCTGCTATATAAACTCGAGCGCGCGATATACCCTCTCGTTGCATTTTTACGTGATGATGATGCAACGGGCGCAAAGAACGGAGAAAAAACGACGGAAACAACTCAACTCCCTAAATCCTAAAGGCTGCTCGTTAACGTCGATACTGTGAGAGTGTAGCGGCAGCAACGGGTCCATTACGCAGCGGAGAGAGGAGTATATACGTGGTATATAGCACCAGAGGGGGATGAAGCACTAGCGGATGAGGTAGAAAAGACGCGAAGAAAATCTTTGGCCAACACGAGCATGGCTGGATGACGAAATGGAGATACCTTATCTACTGGCGTGCAGCTGAAGCAAAAAGGCCATCGGCTGCGGAAGGAAAAATGGTAGCGGGGAATAGAAGCGGCTAGAGCCCGGTAAGTCGTCGGCAGAGGTCGACTCTTCGACGTTGACTAAACGAGACACGGACGCGCGCGTCATGGCGGCGTGTGTGTACTATATACACAGAGCGAGAAAAAAAATTTTTCTCTGTGTGTATAATAGAGAAAGAGAGAGAGAGAGAGGAATTCACCGTGGCTGTGTCTTGATGCATCTAACCCGCCCCCGTGCATCCCCCACGGACACGACTAGTTCAGCCAGGCGGCGCCATCCATCGAGAGAGAAGGGCTCGGCCCCAGAATAAATACGACGTGCCCTTCGTGCCAACGACGCGCAATGCACCCCATTTCCACCCTTTGCTCATCCTGCCACTACCACCCTCGTTCACCCTCGGATATATATACCAACCAACGCGCCATTGATAATCATTGCACGCTATGGTTACGTACAATCCCAGTCAAATCGCCAATCATCATAAATTTCATGTTTTTTTGCGATTTAAAATCGAAATATCTTTTAAACTATTGAAAATAGAAATTTTTTTCAAGAGACCTTTTTTGTAGGGAATTTTATTATCTACAAAAAAGGTTCTTAACAAAAATTATATAACTCGCCTCGTTATCAAGATATTAAGCAAGTAAAATGTCACATGTGTTTAAAACCAGATATTTTCATACTCGAAATGTAATTTAAAATAATAACTAAAAAAATATTTTTAAAAAATCAAGTATCTTATAAAGTAAAAAAGAAATTATCAGGTGCATCTAAAGCCGGAAGCAGGACGTATCGCCTAAAAAAGAGACAAGTTATACAAACATTTCGTCAATTACTTTTTTTATAGCTAATAAAATTCTCTAAAAAAAAACTATCTCTTGGAAAAAACTTTTACATCCTACAATTTCAAAAATATTTTCACTTAAAACAGCAAAATATTTTTCTATATAAATCACTGATCCTCATAATATAATCAAAAATGCTTAATTAATGAATTAAAAAAAATATATATCCCAAGTATAATTTATAACTCATATATAAAGAGCTTATTAACCTGTCAATTATCAATTTTCTCACATTTTTATTAAGTAATAAAATAAATAAAAAATACACGAATGAAACTTAATAATAAAAAACCGATAGAAAAATTTAATCAGAGTGAAAAAAAATGTAATATTAATAATACCTACTATGCTAAAACAGTGGTAATTTATTAATGATGAAATTGAATGTAGATTGAAGAATATCAAGCATATAATTTATAACAGATATACTTAACCGTAACCACGAAGAGAAATTCGCGAAGAGAGAAAGAATAGCGAGTGAAAAGTTGGTGTTGGATGGACATCAGAATGGTTTAAATTTAAAAGATCGATTGCTCAAGTGTCAAAACTCGGTGGAGTGTGTTGGCCGTCGAAAATGTGTGGTTGGACGAGTAAGAAAGGGGGGTTCTAGGGACTAGCGAGGGCGGATCAATACAATCGCTAATCCGGTGCATTGTGAGGCGAGGCGTGGCGTAGCAAAGAGGCGAGGTGAGGCGGTGGTCTTGCAATCCCTCGACCCCACATCACCCCTTGCAGTTTCAACCCTCGTCGTCCTCGCCGTCGTCGTCGTCCTCGGCATTTCGCACGACCCCCCTCTGGCCTGCAGCCGCGTCTCGGCCTCTGACGCCGTGCGAACCGCCCTCTGTCCCCGTCACCACCCTACCTACTTCCTATTACACCATATATATACTCTCATACATACGTATATACATATATATTTAAAGCTTTTAGTGCTATACGAGGCCAAGAGCTCGCACGTACCACCTCCAGCGCTCGGCTCATACCGTCTTGCCGCACTTCCGTACCCCCGAAGGTCCAATCACTACAGGACATCACGCCACAACCTCTCCAATAAAGCAAAGGGAAATCCTTGGGAATTTCGTCAAAAGATCCTTGACGTATCTTGTATATATATGTATATATTCGCCCATATACATAGAGTAAACCAAGATTTATATTCTTTTGCAAAAAAGAAGAAGAAAAAATTGCGAGGGAAGAAAAATATATATATATTCGAAACGATAAGACAGTGTACGTGACTGTGATAGTGATATGATAAGGGATGTAATATTTATAAAATTTTATGGCTCAAAAAACATATTAGAGAAATTTTTTAATACGCACTTCGAAAAGAAAAAATATTAAATTAAATTGAAGCATGAAAAAATTGTTTTTCATGGGTTTAGAAAAATTATTAAATATTATTAAATATTTTTACACAATATAAAAATTGTGTAAAAAAATTATTTAAGGGACATCATTTAAAAATTTTACAAATCTTACTCCTAAAAAAATTATTTCCATATTGCAGAAATATTTTCAAAAAAAAAAAAAAAAAAAAACACCATAGACATTAAGTTCGAAAATTTTTGTTTTTTAACTACATAAATTCTAAAACGCCGAAGAAAAGCGAAAAAAATTTATACCTCTTAAAAAAATTTTATTACAAAAATACTATACACTCTGAAAAAAAATTTTTTTCATTTAATTTCTCCTATATTAAAAAAAAAATTCAAAAAAATAAAAACTTCCATATCGTAAATTATTCCAATTTGTTTCAAAATTCCAAGGAGAAAAAATTCTAAAATGTTTTCATTAAGCACAAAAGCAACGAGAAAAATATAAGAAAATGCGGTATAGAGGTAGATAAACAAGAATGCCGAGCATCGCGCGCAACTGATGCAGAAGCCTCTACTTACGCATCATCTCGATGCCTTCACACACATACACACACAAGCGCACACACTGACGATGCTCGCATAAAACTGTACTATAGCTATAGGTACTATAAGCTAGAAGAAATCGTGCTTAGCCGAGACATGAGCAAGCTCTCATGTACAGAGAGAAAGATGACTTATGCCCTGCCGACGCATTAGCGCATTTCCCACGGTTCTCGTCCTGACGCTCTGGCGGTACACGAGAGAGGGCGGATGTGAACTGTGCGGATGAAAATTTATTCACCGTTAAAGTGGACGTGAATACGGCGCCAGGGATATCTAACGCGAAAATGTCCCTTGGTCAGTAGCGCTCTAAACATCCGCGTGGTGTAAAGAAAATTCACAACCGCCCGATCGCGTAAGTACATACCTATACTATACTTGCAGCTTGACACCCGAGGTATTATATATATGTGCCAACGCGTAATGAGCAACACGCGCAAAGTGCATAAAAGCTAATGGGCCGTCTGTAAGCAGATATACATCCGGCGAATGTGCGGTCATGCTTTATATCGGCCACCATCAATCCCCAATGTATATATAGTATACTGAAGAAGTGCATGATTGCCCAATCAAGATGAATATCATCAAAAGCCCCGCAGTCTCGACACGGTGATAACTGCCGGGAATTATATGATCCCGTGTATATATTTTAATTTTAAAACCGATTTATATACTTATGAAACTTGAAAAAAGATAAAAAAAAGTGATATGGAGTCAATTTATGCGAATAACATTATCGAAAAAAAATTCGAAATTAATTTTTTTTAGTTGGATATCCCTTAAATTGCACTCACAATCAAAGTTTCAAGTTTAATTAGATTTTTTAGTTGATTAATTAGCAGCATTGTTTTTTTCGATTTTTCTTTCATCTGAATAATTTTTCTTCTGTGAATAACTGTATATATAAATTTAAAAATATATTTTGTATTAAAAAAGTTTAATAGCCTAAAATATCAAAATTACTTGAATTACCTAAGTTATTTCTAAAAATGTTGAAAACTTTGATTATGCATTTTTTATTATTTTTTAAATTGCTCCTTGAAATTCTTGACAAAAAAATACCAATTTCAATTTTTTTTCAATCGACATCGCACTGATATATATGCGTAAATACACCTTATTATTATTTCTATCAAAGAAAAAATTAATAGAAACGCATTATATGTCATGTCTGACATCTATAATTTCATTGGTCAAGAAACTGGAGGTAAGATTAAAGAAAAAAAATTTGTATAGAATTTTTTTTTTTGCAAAGCGTATATTTAGCACGCCTTTTTTGAGATAAATAAAACCAAAAAGTATACACAATACAACATATGACGCTATAAAAAAAAAATGTCTGACCACGTACAGTCAGATATGGCTGTATCTACTGATGTAACCAAACGCACCTCATCATGAAAAAAAAAAAATTCCGTGCTCTCCCATAAAAAATAGCCAACAAATTTCTCTATAAGAATCATCTAAAAATCCTTAATAATCAACATTATTTTACAAATTATCTTCAAAAATATATATATAACAGTCAAAAAAAATTTTCTAAATATTTAGCAAGTATCAAAATTGACCGTAATTTTAATACTTTTTTTTCATTAGTAAGATTGAATATTTTGAGCCTTTTTTCAACTAAAAATGTGTCATTAATGAGGATTTATCGTTACCATGGTAGCCCCCCTAATGATTTCATCGTCGTGTGAGGGTCAAATCTACGGTCGCCATTGGCTGATTTAGCCCCTCGTCCTTTTGCACCAGATCCGCCTCCTGCTCTTAAGCGGGATGGAGTGAAACAAACCTGGCACCAAAGGGTCGAAAGTGTGTTACTGGAATAAATAAGAGCTAGAGGCGAAGATGAAGGTATTAGTGCGCGTGACATGCTGGAAATTCAGCGGCGATGGATGTGCATCACGAGAGAAAACACGTGGAAACGCTTGTAACGATGCTTCCATATGTGAACGAGAGTATATAGCGATGCAAGCAAACGCTTGACTAGCTCGTGAGCTCCATTGTTACTTATGCTACTACGCAGTTGTTGTGAGTATAAGATGTGGTGGCGCCAGGCTTCCCCTTCAGTTGGCATGATAAGTGTAGAAGAAAGTGCAATAAATCTCACTTATAATTCACTATATCGCAATACATACGACATTTTTTATTAAATATCGCACTCCAAAATTTATACTAAAGCTGATGTTGGAAAGATAAAAAATTTTGGCAATGGTATTTATATAAAGTGACTTGAAATGAATTTACATTCATAAAGAGAAAAAAAAATTCTTTAAAATTTTTAAAGCGTCATTTTTATCATTTTTTTTTTACTTTTTTACTCAATAAATAAATAAAATAATGAAAAATGTTATATAAAATATTTTGCTTTGTTTTTGAGTTATTTTTAAAAATAAATTTTCAAAATTCAATAATATCTCAAAAATAAAGAGACATACAAAAAAATTAATTTAACATTTTTAATAAAAAATTTTATGCCAAGTAATTTAGTTCTTATAATATTTTATCGATATTTCACTTATTCACCCAGTTATCACCGAAAAACGTAAAAAAAAAAATCATGAAAATTGTGATATTCCCAAGGATCCCCTAAAAAATTCGATAAAAAAATTTTATTTATGCATTCATAATAATATATCATATATTATTTTTTTCAAATGCATTTTTCTTATTAGAACAAAAAAAAATTATCTCAATTTGAAATTTCACCCAAGCCCGTGTCTCATCGCTTCTCTCAAATTATCAACTGATTGGTCGATGAATTAGTTCCTACAGAGTCAAAGTGCATATAAAACAGTCATATATCTATATACACGTCGATAACTTCCATATACTTCTCGTCCTGTTTGGACTCTCTGCGAATTGGTTATTGGTATTTGCCGCGTTTCGAAGGATTGAGGTAGGAGGACACGAATAACGTAGGCTGCGCTCTATAATACTCGTCTGATCCTATTTTACCTTTGGAGCCATTATGTGTGGGAAGTTCACGTCTCTGCTTCGCACATACACATATATACGAAAGATCTCTCGTTCATCAGGAACCTCAATCTATATCGACTTGTCGCGTGTCCCGAGTTCTGTAATTTCTTTTCATGTGTGTCGTCGCCTTATACACACACACCAACGATTCTCCATTTCGACCCATAGGTGCTCATGCACGTGTATATACTCAATTTCAATTAAATTCACTGTGTCGACAATCATTTTTTTTTTTTTTTCAATTTTACACTGCAGTTCAGATCGCAAAAAAAATTAAATACTACTGCCATCGCCTTTAAAATCAATTTTTATGCAATTCAAATTTTTTTCTCTTTGAAAAAAACTAAGAAATTAATTAATCACACATTTGGAAAAATATTATTGTTGTTAAAAAAGTTGATAACATTGAAAATATCCAATTAAATGCGGGTGTATGTTAAAGTTCCGCTATATAAAATAAGGGAGAGGAATAAAAATGGAGAAAAAAAAATTTTTCTCGTGTTTCTAATTGACAACAATGAGCACACACCTCGACGCAATGTCACTCGACATAATCCACATGGGTGAAATAACGCGTGAGTTGTGTGTGCATATATAGGTATATACACGTGATGGCGCGAAGCAGGAAGAGAAGACTTTTGATCTTGGTTGAACGCGACCTCCGGTCGGCCGATTGATTTACAATGGGCGGAGGTGTGGCAGTAGAGAGTCGGACACTCAATATCACACTCCAATGGTCGAAAGAGAGTGTGTGTGTAAGCGGACAATTATCGTGTGCAGGACAATCCGCGCATATGGGGGTGGACTACACTATACTCTCTCAACACAATTTATCCTGTGCATCCAATCCAAGTCTTTACGCAGTTCCGTGCGGACGCGTGGGCACTTTTGTGCGTGGGCACACGCAATTCCTCTGAGACATATGCTTAAATATATACATGGGTGTACATTATTTCAATTAAAGTGCTGGGTGAGATGTCCTGATGCGTGTTGCACATTTTATTATAACTGACTTCTTGAATGATTTTATAAGTTTATTTAATATATTATTATAAATCTTCAAAAATCGATTTCTAACTTTTGTATTGCAATTTTTAAACGTTACATAAAAAATTTAATAAATTGAAAATTCGAATTTTAGGCAATTTTTCAAGGAATTTTAAAATATTGAAGATTTTTTGCATATACAACTTTTAAGCTTTTAGATAAGAATTTATAAAAATTTTTGACTTGTCATATATGTAAGTACTTAGATTTTTAGACACCAAAAAGTTGTTGTAAAAAATGTCATATCTCAAGTAAAAAAAAAAAAAAACGAAAATTCTCAATAATTAAATCAAATTTTTCCACTATTATCTTTCACATAGGGTCAGTGATATTTATTCCAAATTTCAAATGAAAAAAATTCATTAAAAAAAAAAAAAAATCGCAATTTTTCGATTTTTTGATTTACAAGTGGTATATAAAAGTTCTTAAAAACATTTTTCAAAAAATTTCGGATCTGTTGTAAATACGAAAAATTTCTGCAAAAATCAAAACTCATTTAAAAAACAATATTATTTGCCAATAAATTAAATAACTGTCTCAAATCGACATCAAAAAACTTAAAAATAAATTTTAAGACTCAGAAGCATCATAATATGTTCATCATAATATCTCCCTCGTCCTATCAGTTGCATCTCAACCGCGACGACGATGACGACGCGATGGGCAATGAGGAAATGGCAAAATCAAGTGTATGGCACGTGATTAATACACAGGCATGTATATATGACTGTAGCAAAAGCGCAACATCAGCTACATTTTCAATAACGCGTCTTGGAAAAATAATAAAGCATCACCACGTGTAAGATATACATATGAGAAAATTTACATGCAAAATCAGTCACGCTCACGTCCACGCAGTTCATATATACATATATATATATATTTTTATATCCTCAGAAAATATTTCTTCGCTTCGTCCTGACTTGAAGCTACCCCTGGTAGACGGTAATGAGCCCGTAAATACCCGGCAATCATCGGGTCCGAGACGTCCAACCATCACCTCTCGTCATCTTTCCTTTATTTCTTGAGCGGCAGGTTTATGTCCTGCTGCCTGTCACGCCTCTGCGTGTAAAACCTCATCTCTCCCGGCATCTTTACATGCGCGCCATGTAATGTCGCAGTATTGTGTAATATACCGCACGCGCGCGACGCTCTATTGTATGCAAGCTCTATACATCAACATGTATCACATCCTGACGTACGACAATCGAAAATAAAAAATTCTACCTTAATAATCAGACTCTTAGAATATTCATTATATGCATATTACTAACCAGCTGCTACGTCTTATAATAATAATTTCTACGCGAGATATTTAATTGCACACCCTTTAGGAGGGTGTGCTCTACACACTTGCCTAGTTCATTTTTTGAACAAAAAAATCAGTAAATAATAATATATTAAATTTTCATATAAATATTCATCGCTTAAAAATAACAAAACAAATTTTTTTCTTTTATAACTAATATAGAATAGTTGAAAAATTAATATATTAAATTTTCATATAAATATTCATCGCTTAAAAATAACAAAACAAATTTTTTTCTTTTATAACTAATATAGAATAGTTGAAAAATAGTATATTACACTACAAGTGCAGAAAGTTGAGATTCCTGCACTGCGCGCCATGATGCCCGAGGCGAAGCCGAGGGCATCACATGGCGCGCAGTTCAGGGCTCTCAACTTTCTGCACTTGTAGTGTATACTATTTTTCTTGCTATCCGGCCGAAAGTACGCAAATAATTGTGTACACTAAAAAATGTCAACGCCTGCCCCGACATTTGCAGCACGAGCGAAGCGAGTGCTGCTGGTCGGGGGCAGGAATAAAAATATAGAGAAATAAAGAATAATTGATTTACAAGAAAAACTATATTTGTTGCCTGTCTTTTATCACAATTACAAGATCATAGTTTACTTAGTAATAGTCATTTCTCAAACAAATAGTAATCTTTAATTGTATAGTAGTAAACTATACTACTAAAAATATAGTATTTTTATTTCTAGTCAACAATTTTTGAAACTTCTTCTTCATCTGTCGACTCATCAGATGATAGTTTATTCATTTTTATATATACTTTTTTAATACACTCTAGTCACTATTTTTTACACGGTTAATTATTATCAATAAACATTAAAATGACATAATTTTAAGGTTACGAGAGCGAGAGTGTAGGAGAGCTCTTGACAGGTGTCGATATAACAGGAGTCCTACTATGATGCAATCGTCGGTTTTCATTCTAGCTATCGTAGTGCGCGCGTGCGCCTCTGCCACGGCATAAAAGTGAGGCTTTCTGCCGCGAAATCGCAGCAGAAACCTCGTACTTTCGGCGGGGGTAGTAAGAAAAAATATTTACTGTTTTATAGTGTCAAAAGTAACAGACATTACTGTTTTCTTTCTCGGATTTTACACTAATTATTTATGTGTTATAAGTATATTAAAAAATATTTACTGTTTTATAGTGTCAAAAGTAACAGACATTACTGTTTTCTTTCTCGGATTTTACACTAATTATTTATGTGTTATAAGTATATCAATTTGCACATAGAACAATCCGCAAAAGCCTATTCTAGTTTTTTATAAATTTTCATGGAAAGATATAAACGAAAAATTTATTCTTTATTTTTTATAGGAAATTACATGTCTCATCGTTTAACCCTTATAAGATTTTTTGTTATCTCGCATAGAAACCGAGTTATCGCCGAAAAACTATGAAATTCACAAGCTGTACCTTTGAAAATTTGACGAAAAAAGAAATTTTTTCTTCAGAACACACTATTTAATTATTTTTTTGACCTTTAAATTATATTTATCTACTAATTTACATGATAAAATAGCGCGTTGTTAGAGAATGGGGGAATAGTTTGAAAAAAACTATTTTTATTATCCCCCGCCAGATGGCGAGTTTCTCTCTTGAGCGCAAGATAATTTTAAAATTATTAAATTCGAACCCGATTTCTTTCATTACGCTATCGCTATCACTATCGCCACGCCTAAGAATACGTAAGCACTATTTCAAAATGAAAAGCGAAAGAAATTTTGTTAATCAATAAGTAAGCCGCGAGAGGTCTCGCGCATTAATTACCCCTTAACTCTACAGGAGATTAAAATAATTTCTGAATATTGTTAAGAATTTTTGCGCAGTGAATTGAACTTTTCAAGTTCATTCCGTTAATTAAATAAAAATAAAAAACCCTGCAAGATACACCCAATAGTTGATAAATAATTTCTTCAAGGTGTAAATAAATTTCACCCTGTTTTGATTGATGTCTATAATGGAGTAATTTAAGGATCAGAATCGTGGAAAACACACAGAGATGTCTTAAATTCTATATCTCTATTTCGTTTGCTTATACACGGGTATATAATACCGTATAAACACGTGGGAGTCTTCGATATACTCATTTCTTTGCTTCCATACACATCGGGGAGCACCCACGAGAACAGCACGCGCGATGCCTTAAAAAAAAATTCGTAATTTCGCCCTCGATAATTCAAGCTAACGCGAGAAGAGACCTGTAACACGCTCGTAGGTGGTTTAAAACTACGTTGATTTGATTTATATAAAGGCAAGGGTAAAAGGCTAGATGGTATTTGAAATCGCGCGGAAAATCTTGTAATTTTTATAAAAATTAATCAATAGTTGAATAATATACTGGAATTAATTTTTCTTATACATAATTTATAATCAACTTATAGTTAAATTTGGATATATAATACGTTGGGCATTGAAAAGTGAATTGTGCCGCCATCTGCACGAACCTACAGAGGCTCCTGCGCAGCAAATCATCACGTTTGATAGTACAGTAGAAACCTTTGTATCAGTGAACTAGCAGATGGCGTATCAAATGCAACGAGCTCCTGACGATTTCTCTCTCACCATTTCTGACGATACTGTCCATAAAAGCATGCGTGTAAATTGTTGATACCCGAAAAACCATGTGACTTCGAATTGTAGCTGATCATCAGTGATCTCCGGTAGATTTGAGTTGAAACATTTCATTTTCAATGGTTTGAAAATGTATTTATGGTATAAAAAATATATTTAAAACTTTATTATTATTATTATTATTTGTGTCTGTTCTAACCAAAAATTCTTGTTTTCAGGCATTCTGCCCATGGACTAGACCAAGACAACTCACAACCTTTTATTAAACCTATTTACTCGATGATTTCAACTCTACATTTTGGGAATTACGCAGAATTCTAGAGAAATTTGAGAAATAATGAAAATGTGTGTCAAACACATTTATATGACAGAGATTTATTACACAAGCTTGTAATGGAGAATGGACCAAATTATTTCCATGATTATTTTGAACAGATCTCGAGTAGAAATTTTCAAAAGGATTTATTTCATTCCCACGGATTTGATGAACGAAATTCCGTCGATAAAACTAAAAACCGTACACAATAACCACAGAAAATTATCCAAGATTTTTTTTCAGATTGCAACCACTATGGCTCAAGCGCTTTCGATCAAAATTGAGTACGAAAAAATTGACGATTGTCATAATAGAATTCTAGAACCTATAACTGGAAATGTATTCAACACTGCCGCTGGAATTCATCGAGAATAATTCTAATTACAAGCAGAAGATTTACAATCATGGCGAAATATTTCACCATTCATCCTCCCCGTCAAAACGAAAAACAATCATCTCCATAAGTATGTACCAAATGCCATTGAGGACTTTAGAGAACGATTATCACAATGAGAGTAAGATTATATGCTCAAAATATTAATTTTTCAAGCTATTCAAGTCATAGCAAATGAAAATCTCGTTTGACATACTTTAAAATAACAAAATAATCATTTTTCTGCATAGTAAATGATTTAAATTCAATGAGTAGCTTTAAACAGTGTATTGAATCACTGATTAAATTATTTTTGCAGGTTTAGATGTACTTCCAACTCGGAAATTACCGCAAACGATAACGAATTCGAAATTTACGTTAGTATATGGACATAATTGGGACTCACCGATATCTGCTAGCTGCTATCTGCTATACTCAGCGCACCTGTAGTAGTTTGGGTCTTATTCACCTCACCTCACTTCACACACTGACTCTACTCACTGAAAATATGCAAACAAAGTTCGCTAGCTAAATCGAAATTTACTCATTATCACTACAAAGCACAGGACTGTCTCTAAGACACGAGGCTATACGAAATAAACACGGTCGATGCATTTTTCAATCAGTATATCAGGGCATTTTGTCCCTTTAACATAATTTTAAGCCTCTCTGCTTGTGTAGAATTGTTCTTGACTTAATCTCGGATGAATAAATGAATTTTAAATGCAGGAAAACGACTGTAAAAGCTCAACCACGGCAAACAATTTGATAGTTTCACAACCTATATAGCTTATAAATTGTCTTGTTCCAGTGGCCAAGAGAGCAAATTGTGAGTAATTCACTCTAAAATTCTTCAATCATGCTCAGAGAAATAATCAACTCACCAATGCAATTGCCACGAAGTTTGTAACGTCTCTTAGTGCACTCAGACTCCGAAAATTTGACAACAATCCGTCATTTTTGCTGCTCATATATCGACGACAATGCCCATGAAGTGTATTTCAACCTGAAAATCAGTACAAAAGAGAATCTCAGAAATTTTTTTTTCACCTGAATCCGAAATATTTGGGCTTCTATGCCTCGCATTTGTTTAGGATCATGTTTTATCTTTGAAAAATCATCGAAAAATCGGTTTAGATATACTTACTTTGACATTGAATCATCAGAGAGATGACGCACAATTTGGGCAATTCTATTTTCTCGCAGAATGTGTGCATTTCCCGGATTTTTTCTCATTGCATTTGTACTTGTTCTTAATTGCCATCACCTTTATGTCAATTTTAGACATTCGCGGACACTTAAAACTCCCTAAAATACATTTAATTCGTGATAGACGCGCGCGATCACGAAAAAGATTTTCGATGAACTGCGCAGCCATTTTGTGGCTATGAGGTCATGGGGGGGAAGGAAGAATTTTTGGCGCTGCCTCGCGCGCGCGCTGAGTTTCAAAAATATTTCTGGCTTGGTAACTTACCCACAGTCGGTAAAACATTTGATGAAAAGCTGACACGGAAAATTTGTGTGTCACAAATTTGTTTGGTTAGATTTTATTACTTTTATTGTGCATTTCACATGATAGTCAACTAAATACTCCGAAATCCGAATCATCACATAAAAATGACATTATATCATTTCGGAAACTGTGTAGCATTAGTTTACGTGCCATACTACTTAACTTATAAATATTCTGGCCTGTAAGTACTTAAATTTTCTTGGTCTCAGTTGTAACTTATATTCCCACTGATTTATATTGATCAATCATTATTTTTCCAAAGGTCAGAGTACGGAGCATTTTGGAAATGTATTCAAGCCGGTGGAATTTACGTGTTTACGCAGCTCGTAAAGATGCTAGCTCTAGCTACATTTTTCCCTACCGCTGATAACGTGAGTCAGGAGGGCTTCGACTTGCTGGGAGTAAGTTTCACTCAATATTTCATGATCAAAACCTCGTTAAATGCAATAGAATCCAACTTAAAAATCCAATGAATCTCCAGGAATTCCTCAAGTATTCCATCGATCTGGCTGATCTCGTGGGAATTCTGCTGGTACTGAATAGTATTCCCGGAAAGGGCCATGCCAAAGTCTTAACTGCCGGAATCGGCTGGGCCGGAGCTGAAGTTGTGCTCACTCGGTTCCTTCTCTTGTGGGTGGGTGCACGAGGAGCTGAATTCGACTGGAAATATATCCAGAAAAGCCTGGAATCTAATATTTCCCTGGTTCAACACATCACCACGGCCACACTAGTCTGGTTGTGGTCACGACATGATTTGAAAAAGAGTTGTGTTCCCGTGGTCGTGGGAATGCTTCTGCTCACAGTTTACAGACCAATGATCCTGGATTCATTGACGGTTCTCCTGCTTGCCGGACCGTGGTCTTCCTTGCTCATCAAAGCCGTCACAACCCTCTTCATGGGCTCGGTAACGCTGCATATGTACGCCGGGCTTGCGCAATCAATTGGCATTTTTTAAATCTGCTGATTAAATTTAATATATACAAGGTAAAACTGTTAATAAAATGAAATTCGTTTTAAAAATATTATCTTTCTGCAAACAAAAATATTTAATTAAGTATTTAAACATATTTGTGGCAAACAAGAAAATAGGAATTTAATTAGATCGAAAATTAAAATCAAATAATTAGAGAAATATTATTTACTTTTATATACTTATTGAACAAATTCTCTCAGACTTTACATTTTCCAATTAAATTGTATCAATTAAAATTATTACTTCAATAACATGAAAAACATTTTAGCCTCTAAAATTGAAACAGTGATAAAAAAAACGTTTTATTTTTCGTCTACTATTGATTAAATCACTTCTTACGTTTTTTTTTATTGCTTTTGATCGACTTGTCGGTATGACAAAAAAAGTGAACCCACGAAAACATTGTTTTTTAAAGAAAGAAATTCACTGTTTCTTATCTAGAGGTGTATTGAAGTTCATCATGGTCATAAAATTATCCTAAACTTGAAAACAACGTTTGGCATTGTTGAATAATTTGCAGTGCAATATTAATTTGAATCAGTAGAAAAATACAAGATAAAAATGCAATAATTTAACTCGATAATTTTCATCTTACCATCTTGCTCAAAAATCAGCCAATTATTTATGCAAAATCAATATCATTTATGACGGTGAACACTGCAATCGGCCTTCTGGCTCACTATCTGACTGACTATCACTACTTTCATCATCTGAACTACTTGATGGCTCCGACAAATCATCGGAATCGTCGTCCTCGTCATCATCATCGTCATCATCATCAAATCGATGATTTCTAGCATTAGCATTAGCACGAGATCGCGAGTGATACTGAAAAATAATTGAAAATTAATATCCAATTAGGTCAAATAGGAGAAAAAAAGAACATTATTAGTCATACCATACGACGCCCATGTTGTCGAATGCTCCGCAAAAAGAACAAGAGCACTTGCGTACTGTACTGATCATCCGGAGTCATAGATTCTTCTTCCCGGCATGCCAAATTATTTTTAACACACTAAAAAATCATTCAATTATTATTTTATCATCTATAAATAATTTTTTAAATTGTTAATAATGATTTACCGCGGCTAAATCTTCGGGTTTTTGAATTCCATCGCCTGACGGCATCCAAATTTTCACATCGTAATCCAATCCACTGGAAGCCAAAACTGGTACATGTGGATGCGACTCGATACAGTTGACTGATCCCTCATCGTCACCATTTACCCATTGCACAATTGCCTCGGTATTTTTATCCCAGAAGAAGATATTGCCGCAGTCCGAGCCAGAAGCGATAAACTCGCTCTTAGGCCCAAAGAAATTAACACTCTTAATCGTAGCATTATTACGATGGCCTGAATATTTGTGAGCATAGTCGCCATTAGGATGAGGTAGAGCCGTATCGAATAAATAAATATCATCGTCATTATACGACACGACTATTTCAGTCCCGTTGTAATTGTAAACAGCAGACGTTGCGTAGGCATCTTTATTTTGACGACTCTGTAAAAATATCCCACTCATAAATAATTTATAATTATCTTAACAACCCTCAAATCCAATGGATTTATCATACTCACGAGATTTGGCGGGGTTTTCTGCTGAATTGGCTCATTGCAGTGTCGACGATCGTAAATTTTCACCCACTGTGAATAGCCGGCCACACAGAATTCATTGCTATTTCGCGGATTTATATTAACACTGTACAGCGAGCTATAAGCGTTGTTTTCTTTCACCGTTAACAATCTACAGAAAAACAAAAAAACATTAGAAAGATTTTTTTCATACTGGTTTTTAGGGTATTTATGATGATGGGAAAATTTACTTTGTTGGTTTGGGTGCACGTATGTCCAGTGAAAAGACCTTTCCGTCATCGCCAGCGGACAGGACGCCGCAGGGATGATCCGGATGGATTGCGAGACTCCTCGCTTCCTCACGATGACTCCCCAACTTGCGATCAGTCGCTGCATTGACATCAAGCAAGCGAACTTGCCCGTCTCTAGAGCAGGTGACTATCATCGAGTCATTGGCAATTGGCAGCCACTTCACCTCGAATATATTCATCGTATGACCGGTGGAATATATTTTTCTAGACTTTCCTAACGCCCAATCCCAAACGATGACTTTCGTGTCGTCAGAGCCACTGGCAATTAAATTCCCAGCTTCGTTGAAGTGTAACGCATTGACACAGCCCTAAAAAGAATTAGTTTAATGCATTAATTTAATTTGTTTCCTAGGTACACATGACTTTGACGACTTACCTCGTGGCCTTCGAGCTTCTGCCAAAATTCCAGACGCTGCATGGCGTTCAGTGACCCGTGGAATTTTCGATCAAATAAATAATTATTCCCCCTCTCACGATTCAACAGCTCAGACATGGCAAACCACTTGTGCTTCGGTTTTTCCTTTTTTAGCACGGGTGGAATGGTTTGCTCCTCTTCCTCGCTCACTGTCGTCCACTCTGCCGAATCATCCACTGAAAGTACAGAGAGTAATGAGTCAAAAGAATTATTTTTACAATTAGAAATGAATACTTTTCTCTTGATCAGAACGGTCGTCATCGATGTCCGACTCGTTCTCCTTGTCCACGCTAATCCTGGCGTCAGAAGTTTCCGGAAGTGGACTGGAATTATTGCTCGAGCTTGTCCAACCATCTCGTGCCTTTTTCCTTCCACTCACAGAATCTATTTCATTCGATTTTGATCTGTAGTGACGCTTGACAACCTTTGACTTGAGTTTATAAAATCGTGTCTCACTTGTTTGAGGCACCGAGTCATTAGAGCTCTCCTTGGTTGGTGCTGTTGAGGCTGCAAAAAGTGTTTCATTGAAATTGGGAAATTTAAATTTTCACTCATGTTTCTTTGCCGTACCTGTCGATGTCGTTGATTGTTCCTCGAGACTGCTCGATGCACCAGGCATATCTGGATTAACTACAGCAGTGATAGTACGTGGTTGTTGTGAATCTATCGTTTCCAACCATGGCTCATGGATAGTTTCGTTGAATTTTTCTCTACTACGATCTTTGCGATCATCCGAAAATGAACTTGCACTCTCCAACTCACTCAAGTCATCATTATTTGATGTATTTGGCCTTGTAGAATTTTCTGACACTTCGTCCTTACTAGACAACGATTCTGAATCCATGGTTCTATCATTACTATCATGCACATCTGGGCTGTCAACAGAATTCTGATTGTCCGCCAATGACATTTCATCAATTTTCATCATTTCCTCATATTTTATGCACCATACCATTGCTATTATTTTCTACATTAAAAACGCAATAGCCTTTTTTTTACGTATGTAATATAACTATAACCTACAAACTCAAACGAAAACATTCATGTGGGCACAGATGTTTTGAAAAACCACCGAGACACGAAATTATATCGATTGATAAAAATATACTTTACTCTTACGTGATGGTTGATGGCACTTTTTTCTATGATTAGCTAATATTAACTAAACAAATTCTATTTTATTCGGACTCTATTGATTCCTGTTGACAAGGATGTAACGGATTGTAATGTGCAAACTTGACCATTACGCGTGTGTGAAAAAAACGGTGAACTTTTCTCGCACCGCGCGCAGCAGCAGCAAAAAAAAAAAAACAAGTTACCGACAGTAGAAAGACGATTCAAAAATTTTTCTGTTTTATCTACGCAAATCTCTCGCCCACTTGCTATTCGCTGATTGAAAAAAAGCAACAGGTGTGCTCGAGGTCTTGTGTGTATTGTGTGTATTTCGCTTATCTAAACAATCAAATAAACAAACAGAAATACTGTAAGTAAAAAATTAGACTCATTACCGATCTCTACTGCATAATTAACTAACTAACCTCACATGTTACCATTTGTAAAACAGTTGAACATAACCATCGAGCATGTGTGTAGGAGTAATTAGTTTTCACGTAAATGAATTACTCATTCTTCAATTGGCTTACATTAAATCCTAATTAAATACATTAATTTAATCGTTATTTTACTATTGCAGCAATTAGACATTTTTTAAATAGAATGCAATGACCACGAAAAAATTTGCTCCTGTTGACATCATCACACAATGTGTCTGGGATTATTGAGGGGCAAACTAGTCTTTATTATAGGATTTTTCACTGGATTTACCTGTACGATATTTATCGCATTACTCAACAGTACAATTCAAGAATCAAAATGCCTAAATGTCAACTGTCATCACGGAATTTTCCTTGGGAAATTGCAGAAAAACATGGACAATATCGTCGTAAATTCCAAAGAAGAAAGTACGATAAGTCCTACAATGTTTTCTTACGAAAACTGGCTAAAAATTCATAATTTATCGATTTCTAACGTTGACATGGATCGACATCAGTATAAACCGACGTCATCCGGCCAATTAATCGAGTCTGATTGGCTCAAGGAAAGAGTCAATGTGATTTGTGTGGTGACTGTGAATAAAATAGCGTTAGCCAGGTCAATCAAAGCAACTTGGGCTTCGCGTTGCAATAAAATATATTTTTTTAGTAAAGATATTGAAGATGTGGAAATACCGATTGTTAAACACGCAATGAAAATCACGTGCTCATGGCAAATGCTGTGTGAAAGCATGCACCAAGTGTGGAATTCATCCAATAAGCAGCTTGAATGGGTGATTTTCGTGCAGGACGACACACTGGTGATACCAGAAAATGCGAGACACCTTGTTGCAGCTCTAAACCACAATGACGACTATTATTTGGGACATGCAATCATTCTACTGGGGGTGAAATTTAACACAGGCCAGGCGGGATATATTTTGAGCCGTGGCGCCTTTCAGAAAATTATCAGGAAGTTCGATACGCATGAAAAATGCTCGTCTAGTGGGAAATATTGGAAGAAGGAGGACTATTACCTTGGAAAACACTTGCAACAATTGGGAATTAGTCCTTCGGACACTCGCGACCGTGATTTACGCGGCACATTTCATGGATACACGCTGTCAACGATGCTCTGGGGTGTCGCCAAGTCCGGCAGCTTCTTTAGGAGGGCAGTTTATCCTTCGGGACCCCACTGCTGCTCGTCAAGATCTGTTACATTCTCTGTTTATGAATCGGACATGTTGCACACGCTTAATTATATTTTATATCGGCTGCACGTGTACAAACACCCTGGGCGCTATGGAACTGCTCCAGCTCCCACTTCAGTACCTGAAAATGAGGTAAAATATTTTGTTTATCGTCGATTTTTTAGATTGATTGTTATTTATTTGTTGTTTCAGATTTGGAAACTGGCGTTGAAGGAGGAATTTAATCTCACAGATGTCGATCATATTTCGAATGATTATTACTATAAAATTTGGCGTCTTAGGTACTCAGAACCATCGCAATTTATTTTTAAATCGCGTAGAAACATGTCAGAGGTATTTGAGTCAATTTGGACTGCTCAGGAGGATAAAAAGAAATTTTTGCTACCGTCCACTACATAAAATAGTCAAAGGTGCTTACAAAATTCAGTATTATTTTTCTTCTAGATTATTATAGAGTCAACATAATGCCAAAAGGACGTGGATTTAAGTCGTTTATAAAAAGCTAAAAAAGTTTTTTCTTCAATAATTAATGAAGAAGATTTATGCCGTTCGAAAAGCCCGGTTTTTCGGATTTTTTTTTTTTCAGTTTTTTTCTGATAACTCGGTAACTAAGCGAGATAACGAAAAATGTTATGGGAGTTAAACCATTGAAAATTTAAATCTCTATGAAAAATGTAGGATAAATTTTTTTCATATTATGCACTGTTTTTGAAATATTGTAAAATTAAAATTTCAAAAAAATAGTTTGATCTCAAAAACTAAAAAAAAAAATTTTTGTAAGAAATTTAATTTGATATAATTTACTTTCAATGATATTTTTTATTATTTCGTTTATTTACCGAGTTATCCTTGAAAAATCGAAAACAATCACAAATTTTTCGTTTCTATCCTATAACCGAACAGCTTAATACTCGTTTTAGACACAAGTTATACTTAGTTGTTGTTTGTTTAAAAACTTTTATTAATACATACGTCCTGCTGGCATTGACGTAAAAAAATTTGTTGTAAAATCAATTTAAATCATATAAAATAATTACACGATGATTTCGTATCCGTCCACAACTGTATTTACATTCGAAAATAAAAATATTTTTACCAACCGCAAAATGATAAGAATTTCCTCTGTCGTTAATGAGCTACAGTCGCTTATCTTAATTGTTCTATTAAGAATCTAATTATTCATAGTCTCAATTCTCATATATTCAAGATTGAATGATATTTCTTTTGAAAAAAACCACGTTATGACCTGACAACCTTGAATTAACTCGTGTGCTAATGATCATGACCTATTCCTACAACAAATAGTGTCATAACATCCGTTTGATTAACCAAGGTCTTTGGGTTTTCCCGGTGCGTCGGGAGATACAGCCACCGCTATCAGAGGATTTCTTCGTATTTTGTGTGAAATACCCAGACCTCATTAAACAATTCAACGAAAATTTATCTGAAATGATGCAGTGGTTGAATATTTCACCACAAGCGACCCATTTCTCAAATCAATTAACTTTATCAAAATCGCCCCCACGGTATCACCTATCCGCTTCCTTTGCCTTTCATATATAAACTGCATCATTGCTTTTTATTAAAGAAAAATTGAGCGATGGTCGATTAAGCTCTGTCACGATGCTTGTGTCAAACGTAACGCCATATTTTTTTCTGATTTTTGTGACTTGTTTTTTAACTGTGACGAGTGAAGATCGTGTGGACAGTGAAAGGTGAGAAAATTGAATTTATAAATTCAAATTTTTAATTTTTTTCGTGGTATTTTAATTTAATTTTTTAGTTTTGAAGATGTTATGCAAAATGACGAACATATTCCACGCAAAGGTTGGTCGGGGAATTACATTCGCGAAGAAATGACACGATGCAAGGGCCCACCACGAACTCCGAACAATGGAAATCTTCAGTGTTCCGGCAAAAGGTATGTTAAGTTTATTATTAATGTGAAAGATAGTTGAGATAAATATTGTTTTGCAGAGGTTGCAGAATCGCTTGCAAAGCCAGATTCAAATTTCCAAGTGGAGAAAAGCAACTTGCACTCGTGTGTGTCAATGGACAGTGGAAAATTGCAGGGACTAGTGACATAGATATTCCCGATTGTGAACGTGAGTTGAAGAATACTGTTTTCTTGACTTGAAAGTGATTATTTTGTAGAATAAAATTTTTTTGTTTGTTATTTTTTAGCAATTTGTCTGCCTCAATGTCAGAATAGTGGCATCTGCATAGCGCCAAACGAGTGTCACTGTCCAGAAACATTTTCCGGGCCTCAATGTCAGTACAAAAAAATTCCCTGTCTGAATTTTCCGCCTCCTGTACTGAATTCTCGCCGTGAATGCACTACAAAGTAAGTTTTTCAATATTTTAAAATTATCTTACTGTTTAAAATCAAAATATCTATGAAACTACAAGATACTCAAATTTTTTTCAAGAGATCTTTTTTATAGAGAATTTTATTATCTACAAAAAAGGTTCTTAACAAAATTTGTCTAACTTGCATTCTTATCTAGATATTTGCAAATGAAAAAATTTTGTTTTTTTGGCGATACGTTTTTTTGGTTTTAAACACGTGATATATATTTATTTTTACTTTTTTCAGAACGTGTACAATTTCCTGCGCTAAAAATTTCACATTTTCCGACGGATCATCGATCACAAATTTAATTTGCAAGGATGGAAACTGGATTCCAACGCGTTCCGATTGGGTTTCTGTTCCCGACTGCAAACGTAAATATTAACAAAAAAAAAAATACAACAATAATTCTTATCCATTAAAATGTGTTCTTCCTGCAGCCATGTGTTCACCGGGCTGTGAAAATGGCGGCATATGTCTTCCCCTAAACATCTGCCAATGTCCTCAGGATTTTTCTGGACCCCAGTGTCAATACTGTAAGTCAACGCAAATTTTTTACAAACTGATTTTCCTTAAAACAAATAAATTTAAAGCTCTGGATGTTTGCGCCCCGGCTAAACTCGGCTTCAACGGAGGCTACAGGTGTACCCGAGGCGTTGAGTCAGTGTCCTGCACACTGAATTGTCCTGCGGGAGTGGAATTTACGTCACAACCGGCCGTAAAGTACGTGTGCTACTATGAAAAGGGAGTTTTCGAGCCAAAAAACATACCTCAATGCGATGTTGGACCTGAATACCAGATTGTCCCGTTGGAAAGTAGCAAAAATTCCTACATTAAAATCACAAATTACTCCTGGTCGATGGAGGGTACATCCATGTACAAGCACTCGAAATCAAAAATTGATCGCAGCTTCTCACACTATCACATGAAAATGTCCAACAGCAGTACAGATGTGAGTGTTATTTGCAAGTTAAATATTTTTTCACTTATTACTGTCATTTTGCAGGGCTTTCGCAAACATTCCGAATTCTCCCCTGCATCCAGTGAGGAGTATCAGAGTAATATTTCCGGAGGTTTGATGATGACAAACGAGTCTGTCACAGTGCATTTGAAACGTCCAGAACCAAAGACATGTTTCACGTGGGGTGGGACGCATTACAAGACTTTTGACGGCGCAATTTACAGCTTTAAAAGCTCGTGCGCTCACACGTTAATTCAAGAAACCCACGGCGGAATGTTTACGATAATCACGCAGAACAGTCCGGGATGCGCGGACGGAGGCCTTTGCTACAAATTCATTAAATTTTACATTCAAGGAAAGGAATATATTCTCGAGCTGAGTGAAATAGGAATTCCAGTATTTCGAACTCCACGAAAAATCCTACCGATTCCTGCCCAACTGTCTTGCGGCTTGCGGGTGGAAATGTCGGCACACTTTGTCATTGCATCGCTGGATTCTGTTGGGGCGAGTATAAAGTGGGATCGGGGGCTATTCGTTCAAGTGAAGGCTTCGGAATCTCTGTGGAATCGCACGGCCGGCTTGTGCGGACGCATGAATGGTGACACGGAAGACGATAAAACTGGCAAGGATCGCAGTCTGCCAAAGAACGTGGCATCATTCGCCGCTCACTGGCGAGTCCTCAACATCGGAGGTAAGTTATTGAAATTTTCACTCCAAACATTCCTTTTATCTATTTATATATAAAAGAAAGTCCAAAAATTTCATTATTTCGCTTCTGTATATCAAGTTATTACTAAAAATCCAACAACAAAAAATGCCTTTTTTGGATTTCTCAATGAAATATTCGAAAAAAAAGTATATTATGCACCGATTTTGGTTTGAAGTCGAGTGAAAATAGTATTTTTTATGACATTTTAATGATGGGAAATTGTTTTTATTTAGAAACTTGTGATGATACGAGAACTCTGGTAGAAGCCTGCAACTCGACGGGTATAAAATTGGCAAAAGAGGCCGCGCAATTTTGCCGTGAACTCTTCTCCGACCGGCGATTCACTGCATGCTCCAAGGCGCTGGATTTGGAGCTACTTCAAGCCACCTGCGAGTGGGACTACTGCGCTTGCAACGATATAAAACACCGTAGTTCGTGCGCCTGCGAGACGATGAATATTTATGTTCGCCAATGCTACCACGATGGATTGACCTCTTCAATCGCCTGGCGCCACGAGGACCTTTGCCGTAAGTCACCTCGGGAATATTTTTTTCCGTTTAATCACGAGGAATCTGTTTATAGCCGTGACCTGCACTGGAGGAAAGATGTACAAGAGTTGCGGCCCGAAAACTCAAGCGACCTGCAGCTCCGTCGAGGCTACATCGACAGGAGTTGACACTTCTGACTGCGAGGAGGGTTGCTTCTGCCCGGAAGGCACTGTCCTACACGAAGAACGGTGCATTTCTGTCGACGAGTGCCCATGCACACTGCGTGGAAAGCTCTTCCAGCCGGGCGCGACCATTCCCAAGAAGTGCAACACTTGCACGTGCTCCTCTGGCAAGTGGCTTTGCACAGAAGTCACTTGCAGTGCTCGTTGCGCGGCTGTTGGGGATCCTCACTATGTCACCTTTGACGGAAGGCACTATGACTTTATGGGGAAATGTAGCTACTATTTGCTCAAGGGAGATAATTACAGCATTGAAACGGAGAACGTAGGATGCTCTGGTGCAATATCCGAGGTAATATTGTTTCTCAAAAACGTTTTTAAACTAACACCGACCAAATATTATTTATTTTCATGTACCTATAATAATTTTTAAAACGTTTAATCGAGACAAAAAAATTTTTTTTCGAAATTCTCAAAGGGGTATATATACTTCTTAAAAATATCGCGATTTTCGTCATTTTTTGTTTTTTTTCGCGATAACTCGGTAAACAATTGAGATAACGAAAAATGTTATAAGAGTCGAATGATTCAGTGTCAAATTATCTACAAAAAATGTGCAATAAACTTTTTTGTATTTTCGTTAGTTTTTGAGATATTGCATTTTTTTGAAATTTTCATTTTTCAAAATATCTCGAAAAACAAGTGAAAAAAATTTATTCTATATTTTTTGTAGAGAATTCGATACCGTATTTTTAAACTCTTATAATATTTTTTATTATCTTTCATATTTACCGAGTTATTGCTAAAAAATGAAAAAAAAACGTGGAAACTGCGATGTCTTCAATAGACACATTTGAAAAATTCAGAAAAAAATGTTTTCATTTCAAAGCAAATTTCCTAAAACACACTCTAAGAGTGTATTAGATACTTAGCTAAAAATATTATTAATTTTAATGGTTTTCTATTAATTTGAGGTCAGTATAACCGTATGATTTCTGAAATATTGTCCAGGCAATGGGCTTGTCTGTGTCTCCGGAGGGTCCTTCGTGCACAAAATCAGTGACAATCCGTATAGGAAATGCCGAAATCAAGCTCAAACAAAATCGCCAAGTTCTAGTGAATGAGCGCGAAGTAATAAAGCTTCCTCTAGTGACATCAGGAGCCAAAATTCGCGTTGCCAGCAGCATTTTCCTCGTTGTCAACATGCCTAATGGCCTGGAAGTCTGGTGGGACGGTATTTCTCGTGTTTACGTCAATGCGCCAGCTGTTTTTCGAGGTAAATCAATTTTTTCTCAACTATACACACCGATTATAATGCCTTAAAATTTACAGGCAAGACCAGAGGACTGTGTGGAACTTTTACTGCTAATCAACGAAGCGACTTTTTGACACCGTTCGGCGATGTCGAGCAGTCAGTAATAGCTTTTGCCAATAAATGGAAAACGAGCGAGCAGTGTGAGGATCTGCCGGCGAAAGACTACCATCACCCTTGCGACAGTAACCCTGAGCGTGCGAGCGCAGCAAAAATGCACTGTTCCAAGCTACAAAGCGAAATTTTCTCGAGTTGCCATTGGCACGTGGATCCCCAGACATTCTACGATGACTGCCGATACGATATGTGCTCGTGCACGACCGATATCGAGCGCTGTCTCTGTCCAATCTTGGCGAATTACGCGAGAGATTGTGCCGCGGCGGGAGTAAAAATTCTTTGGCGCACGGAGGTGGATGAGTGCAAGTTGCGATGTCCAGCTGGGCAGGAGTACCAAATCTGCGGCAACAGCTGTGCGAGGTCCTGCAGCGATATCTCCTTCAATGAGGACTGTCATCAGGAGTGCGTAGAGGGCTGCAATTGCCCGGAAGGTCAGACTCTGGACGCTCAGGGCGAGTGTATTCCCATAGGTCAGTGTCCCTGTCAGTACAGTGGGATGGAATTCAGTGCCGGGCACCGGGAAGTCCGCGCCGGAACCAAGAGCCAGGACCTGTGCACCTGTGCCGGCGGTCTTTGGTCATGCAGACCCGCTTCTGCGGAAGAAATCAGAGAGTATCCGGCCGCCGCAGACTTGAAATCCATCTGCAGTGCCAGCAAAAATCTGGAAGTCACCACGTGCGAGCCCGCCGAGCCGAGAACCTGTCGAAACATGCACAAACCCATTGACCACAGCCCCGCGGTCTGCCGTGCCGGCTGTATCTGCCGCGCGGGCTACGTCCTGGACTCTCCGAGTGGCTCGTGCGTGGAGGAGAAAAAATGCCCGTGCTACCACGGCGGAAAGAGCTACCGCGAGGGTTCCACAATGCAGGAGGACTGCAACACTTGCCGGTGTCACAGTGGGACGTGGAATTGTACGGACAGAATCTGTGCCGGGGTCTGCTCCACCTGGGGCGACTCACACTTTACCACTTTTGACGACAAGACCTTTGATTTTCAGGGTGTGTGCGACTATGTACTCGTTAAATCGAGCCTGGGTGACGGTGACTGCTTCGAAGTAGCCACACAAAACGTTCCTTGTGGCTCCTCCGGCGTTGCCTGCTCCAAAGCCGTCACTCTGACGGTTGGCAACGGAGTTAATCAGGAGAGAATCACCCTAACCCGTGGGAAACCATTACCAAACGGGACTTTCAAGAGAATAGCCATTCGTAAAGCTGGTTTATTCACGTTTCTCGATGTCCCAGACCTTGGTCTGGTGCTGCAGTGGGACGCGGGCACTCGCATCTACGTAAAGCTCGATCCCAAGTGGAAAGGCCGCACGAGAGGTCTCTGTGGTGACTACAACGACAACAGCGAGGACGACTTTAAAACCCCGTCGGGTGGCGTGTCCGAGGCCTCGGCGAAAATTTTTGCTGACTCCTGGAAGAAGAATGCGTACTGCGCCGAGCCGCGAGAGATTGTTGACACGTGCAGCAGCCATCCTGAGCGAAAGGGCTGGGCCGTAGAAAAGTGTGGAGTTTTGAAAAGTCCGCTATTCCAACCCTGCCACTCGGAAGTCGACATTGAGCCCTACATTCAGCGCTGTATTTTCGACACGTGCGGCTGCGATGGCGGCGGCGATTGCGAGTGTCTCTGCACGGCTTTGGCCGCCTATGCTCAGGAGTGCAACCGCCAAGGTGTGCCAGTAAAGTGGCGATCGCAGGAGCTCTGTCCGATGCAGTGCGACGAAAACTGCAGCGCCTACTCACCCTGCATTTCCACTTGTCCGCTGGAGACTTGCGAGAATCGCGCGACCTTCGCCAGGGACTCACACTCGTGTGGGCAGGACAGTTGCGTTGAGGGATGCCTGCCAAAAGTCTGTCCAGAGAACCAGGTGTACAGCAACAGTAGCGGGCGAGAGTGCGTGCCAAAAGCCACGTGCAAGACCCCGTGTCTGGAAATAAACGCAACGCTCTATTACGAGGGCGATCAGGTGAGCAGCGATGACTGTCAGCAATGCTTCTGCAGCCAAGGGAAAATTACGTGCAGCGGAGCGCTCTGCTCCACCACGCCAGTGACCACAAGTCCGAAAACCGAGGTCATGGATCAGTCAAAACGGTGCATCGACGGTTGGACTGCGTGGCTGAGCACGAGTGCACCAAAATCAGGGAGCAGCGCCACAAAGGGAGGAAAATCTTCTGATATCGAACCCCTTCCGACCCTGATAGACCTCCTAAAAATCGAGGGATCTGCGCTGTGTCAACCGCAGCATATGGTGGACATTCGCTGCAGGACAGTGATCGGACACAAAACACCAAAAGACACGGGTCTCGATGTAGAGTGCAGCCTGGAACGCGGCCTCGTCTGCGAGTCGCGTGGCAACGCTCTTCCCTGCGAGGACTTTGAGATCAGCGTTTTGTGCCAATGTCTCAACACAACGGAGCAGCCGACGACGCCCATTCCGCAGTGCGACGTCGGGCAGCCCAACCAGGCTGACAAGTTAAACTGTCATGTGTTTTACCAGTGCGTGCCGACGTTGAGTGGAACGAGACTCGAGTTGAAAACTTGTGGGCCGAATATGCTGTACAACCCGGCGTTGCAGATTTGCGACTGGCCGGCAAACGTTCTCGCAGTCCGACCCGACTGTGAGAAGCGGGAAACTCCGCGCTGCAAAGACGGGCAGCGATGGGACGAGTGCGCGATCAAGTGCAATCAAACGTGTCAGTACTACCGGCACTCCTTGACTGCTCAACAATTCTGTACCGAAACGGATTGTGTTCCTGGATGTGTAGGAGTCACGTGTCCGCCTCACAAACTGTACCGCGATGAAAACACCTGTGTTGATCATGCGGATTGTCCGTGTGCGTCTTACGCCGGTGCCCCCGTGAAGCCTGGGGATGTCGTTCGAGAGTCCGAGTGCGAGCGCTGTCAGTGTTTGACGAATTTTTACACGTGCGACAAGTCACTTTGTGCGACGACGGTCAAGCCAACACCGCCCACAACTCCACGACCGAGTACTCCGATAGAAAAGCAGATAATTATCGTCACCAGCACGGTTTCACCGGCAGTTCCCTGCTCCAGCCAATACCGAAGCCTCCTGCAAGACGCGAGAAGTGGCGTACAGTTTAACGCCAGTAGCAGCGCGACTCCAGAGTCTCGTCCAGAGTCTGCGATGATGATTCCGAAGGCGACAAAGGCTTCGGGAGGCTGGCAGCCAGAATTCATGGACTCGGAGCAGTGGCTCGCGGTCATTCTGCCGACGATAAGCGCAGTTTATGGGCTGGACATTCAAGGAAACTCTCGAGAAAATAAATACGTAACGAGCTACAAAGTACTCTTCTCTCAGGACGGTCAAACTTTCTCGTATATCTTAGACAGTCAGAGACAGCCAAAGGTTTTTCAAGGACCTATCGGTCCCCAGAAGTCGGTTCAACAGTTTTTCCCCGAGCCAGTGGAAGCGAAGATCATTAAAATCAATCCCCAGACGTGGCACCACGGAATATCCCTCAAAGTCGACGTTCTCGGCTGCGAGGACCACTTGTCGACAGTCCAAGAGGCGTCACCAGTCACGCCGCCAACAATATCTACGGTTAAACCCTCGTACACACTTGCCCGCCCGGTTTGTGACGATGTCATGGGCCTGGACAACGGGGCGATGGTCGAAGAGCAAGTACTGGCAACTTCAGAGGCGAACAATCTGCTCTCCAAGCTGAAACTCTCGTCTCCAGGCATTTGGACACCCGCGCTCGACAGTCCCAATCAATATGTTCAGTTTGACTTTCTCGGTCGCCGCAATCTGACGGGAATTGAGACGAAAGGAGCGCAAGATATCTGGACGACAGCTTACAAAGTTTTTTACAGTGATGACAGTCGTCACTGGAACTCAATTCTCGATGATGCAGGAGTAGAAAAAGTTTTCCTGGGTAATTTCGACGATAAAACGCCTAAAGTTAATTTCTTCGACGAACCCATAGGCGCTCGGTACCTCAAAATTCACCCGGTGCAGTGGCACACACATGTTGGATTGAAAGTCGAAGTTCACGGTTGCTTCCAGCCCTATCGTAAGTATTTTAAACTAATCTAACAATGACTTTTTCTAAAGGCTCTATATTTTTTTCAGCTGTCAAAGAACCGAAGAAATCAGAGGATATAAAAGTCTTTACGGCCGAGTGCAATGTTTGTCATGAGATTTTCTACGAACCGTTGAAGCACGGCTGCAGGTGCAATGAATCTACGTGGTGGAATGGCCAAATCTGCGTGGAAAAACAGCAGTGTCCCTGCGTAATCAATCACATTCCTTACGTGGTTGGTGCATCCTTCGAAAATCGGGACTGTCAAAAGTGTATTTGCGCCATGAGCGGTGTTCCAGTGTGTCATTCAGAGCCATGCGAGCCGTGCGGTGATCCCGAGATGCGAGCAGTACGCACGGACCTGTGTGCTTGCATCTGCAAGCCCTGTCCAACGGGAATGAGGCTCTGTCGCACCAGTGGCACGTGCATCAGTGAGGATGCTTGGTGCAATGGAGTGAAAGACTGCGCAGACGATGAAACTGACTGCGACATGTCGCACCGCACAAACAGCTCGAGTCACACCTTCACCGAACACACCGTAGTCGAGACGAAAAATGGTATTTACAATTTAGCTGCTCGTTTTGTGTTAAAATGAAATTTATTATTTTATTTACAGTAACGACCATTCAGTGTGAGACGCCTGTTTGTCCGCCTGGTTATAAATTAGTTCCGATGAAGAAAGCATCACCGATCAAATCATCTTACCACTCGTCGACGAAAGGAATTAAGAGTAGTTACCGGGGCGTCAAAGGTGGTATTAAAGGCCATGGTCTTACACGTAGCAGAATTCAGGGCACTCCACCGCAGCACCGACCGACATTTAATTCTCGAATGAGGTAAGACATCTGGAAAAAATGTAGTGCATAATTTAAAAAGTTTATTGGCGTAAATTTTGCATTTTTTCGGTGTAAATTGGATGGTTTTTCGATGCAAACAGCGTGATTTTACTTGAATGTCACTTGGAGGTATGGTTTATATGTTATGAAGGAATTAGCAAAATAGCAATATGCAAAAATTTTTACTCACGCTCTTGGAGACATATCAGTGAGAGAGACATATAGTAAAATATCAATTTGTTTCAACGAGTTCTTTCTAGGCTTTCAGAGAGTGCAAACGATATCCAAGGATACGCTCAACGATTTAACCATCTATTTCTCGTTATTCTAGTGAAGATCCAATGAAGAATGAAACTTCACCGGCATACGTGGAGTGTCCGCAGTATTCTTGCAAGCCCACAAAACCACCGCCCCTGTTTCCGGGCCCAAAAATCGAGGAGTGTCCCAAGGCTGAATGTCCACCAAATTACAAAGCAGTATTTGAACCTCTGAGCATTTACCGGCCCGTTCGCTGTCCGCAATACATCTGCAAGCCACCGCCCCCGGCCGAGGCAGTTTGCAACATCACCGGCAAAACTTTTAACACCTTCGACAATCTGGAATACAAATATGACATCTGTAATCACATTCTCGCTCGAGAAATGTACAAAAACTTGTGGTATATCACTTGTAAGTACTAGTATCCAACTATTCAATGTCAAAATGTCTTTTTCTAATTGTCTAATTATTTATTTTCAGTGGTCAGACAGTGTGAACAGCTTAATCAGTCTTGTTCGCAAATTTTGACGATCACAACCGAGGATGACTTTATCGTTCTCTATCCGGACATGCACGTCGACATTAACGACTACACTTTTACAGCCCAGCAGGTGAATCATCTCGGGGACAAGCGAGGAGTATTTAAAATATTCCGCATCGGTAATATAATTCACTTTGTCTCGAATAAATACGGATTCTGGGTGATTTGGAGTAAAAATACCGACGTGAAGATTGGAGTCTCCACAAAACTTGCGCAGCACATTGACGGATTGTGCGGTTACTTCGATGGACACCGGGGAAACGACCGGCAAAAACCGGACAGCAGTCAGGCAATGACTACAGCGGAGTTTGGAGACAGTTGGGTGATGGAGGGCACTCCGGAGTGCGCGCAGAGCACCTGCCCCCGCGCAGTGCTCGAGGAGGCACGGCAGATCTGCAACCTCGTGACTGACCGGTCCTTCACGGTCTGCAGAAGTGTCCTCGACCCGGCGAAATACATTTCACGCTGTTTGGAGACAATGTGCACATGTCTGGCCGGGAACCAGACGAAGGAGGAGTGCCGGTGCACGGCACTGAGTGCCTTTACGTCCGAGTGCCAGGCCAAAGATCTGCAGATAGATTTATCGACCTGGCGAAGCATCCACAACTGTCCGGCGCACTGTCCGGCGCCACTTGTGCACAAGGATTGCTTCAGAAACAGGTGCGAAGTGAGTTGCGACAACCTGCAGGACGTGGATCCGTGTCCGCCGATGCCTGGCGTATGTATCTCCGGGTGTTTCTGCCCCGAGGGCACCGTTCGACGCGGGGAGAACTGCGTCCCAGCCACCGAGTGTCGTGACTGCGCCTGCAGTGGCTTTGGCAACGCCAATTTCGTGAATTTCGATCGGAAAAATTTTGTCTTCACGGGCAACTGCACTTATGTACTCTCACAGGACATGGCGAAAGCCGTAAAAGGCACTGCCGCACACACGTACGAGATTCTTATGACTACTGTCCCCTGCGAACGCGGACTGTGTACAAAAGCGATTATCGTACAGTACAAAGAGCATTTTTTGAAGATTGATCAAGTGTCTGAAGCGACGGACTTTGTCGTCACGCTCGACGGTCAACCGATTATCGCGCTGCCTTACAAAAACCTGTGGATGACTCTGGAACTCAATAGCGACCGAGATCTCACGCTGTTAATTCCGGCAATTCAATTGGAAATTATGAGTTATCGCAATAATTTTGGATTCACCGTGCGGCTGCCTTCGCACATTTTCGCCGGGGCCACGGAGGGTCTGTGTGGAAACTGTAACGCAAATGATGAGGATGATTTCCGCAAGCCGAACGGAGATTTGACGGACAGTGTCGACGAGTTTGGGCTGAGTTGGCTGGCGAAGGGCATGCCGTATGCCCGATTTGTCGACCCGTTAGCCTGCACAGTTCAGCCGAACAAAACCTGCACTCTGCCCGCTGTCACCGAGGATCCCTGCCGAGTCCTGCTGGACGAGGAGGTGTTTGGCCAGTGCCACAATTTACTCGATCCAACCTCGTTTGTCAAGTCGTGCCACGACACGCTGTGTGAGCGGGGAAATGTCTGCGGCGATTTGGAGGCATATGCGCGGAGCTGCCGAGGATTCGGCCTGTGCCCGAGCTGGAGGACGTCCACCGTGTGTCCTCATGTGTGTCCAGCACACTTGGAGTACCGAAGCTGCGGCCCGAGCTGCCAAGAAACTTGCGAGAACCTGAACAACCACGCGCCGCGTTGTTCAGATTTCGCGGAAGGCTGCTTTTGCGCGGAGGGTCACGTCCTGCACAACGACACGTGCGTGCCAAGGAGAAGTTGTCTCATCTGCGACGACGCGGGACACATTGACGGTGATGTTTGGTACCCGGATAAGTGCACGCGCTGCGCGTGTAATCAAAAAACCGTGGCCTGTCAGACTAGTCAGTGTCCGATGCTCGAGACCATTTGCCAGGAGGGTTTTACGCCCGTTGTCGTGCCTGAATCTGAGGCGGAGTGTTGCCAAAAGTATCTGTGCACCCCGGTGCCTACTACTCCAACCTGTCCGGAACCAGGTCCGCAGCTCGAGTGCGGCTACGGGCAGACAATGAAGCTCACTACAGGGCCCGATGGCTGTCAGAAATTCATTTGTCAGTGTATGTCGCCGGAGGAGTGCTTCGCGTTGACTCTGGAAGTTTCTCCGGAGGTTGAAGTTAGCTCTGTAAAGCCGGGATACGTGCAGGAGGTCAATGCAACCGGATGCTGTCCAAGGACGGTGCTGGTTTGCCGGCCAGAAACGTGTCCACGACCGGCGAAATGCCCGGAATTTTATGAAACTGTGGTCAAAGAAATCGACGGCGTCTGTTGCCCTTCTTACGACTGTGAGCCTCCGAAAAATCTCTGTCTTTATAGCGGCAGTAGTGATGCAGTCTCAGAGAGGAACATTACTGCGAAAAAAATTGGAGAACACTGGCAAGACGGGCCGTGCAAGAGTTGTGTTTGTGAGAAGGCTGCCGATGGATCGTTAAAATCCAACTGCTTCACGAAAGATTGTGGGAAAATTCACGTGCATCCGGACATTGATGATTATGTGCTGAAGGAAACGCTCGTAACGGGCGAGTGCTGTCCTCAAGTCGAGCGAATCTCTTGCAAGGATCGCGAGGTGGTTTATAGTGTTGGGCAAGAGTGGAAAGTACACCCGGAGGACGCTTGCGTGATTGTCAAGTGCGAGCGAACGTTGAGTGGCATTCAGAAGAAAATGATTACCCAAGAATGCAATAGAGTTTGCGACAGGGGCTATGAATACCGGCCGCCAAAGGATACAGGGAATCAATGCTGTGGAGAATGCATCGCGGTTGCGTGTGTGATTAATTCGGATTTGAAAAATATTGGTGACAAGTGGCACTCTGAGAACTTTTGCATCAACTACGAGTGCCTCTCGGATAATGGAACGGTAAGTTTACTCAAAACTAACAGAAACTGAACATCAATTACATTTAAAATAAGTTGAAAACACTTTGATTGCATTTAAAAAAAAATCGTCAAATTTTCCAGACATATAGATTTTTTGCAAATCGTGAATTTTTTCAGTTTTTTACCGATAACTCGGCAACTAAGTGCGATAACAAAAAATATTACAGAAGTTGTATAATTTAAAATCAAATTTTCTACAAAAAATATAGAATAACTTTTTTTCATATTATCATTCGTTTTCGAGATATTTTGAAAAATAAAAATTTTTAAAAATCAGTTATATCACAAAAACTAGAAGTATTACAAAAAAATTCATTTGACGTTTTTTATAGATCATTAAATTCTGAATAATTCGACTCTTTTAACATTTTTCGTTATTTTGTTTATTTACCGAGTTATCACGGAAAAACCGAAAAAAAAATCACGAAAACAGTGAAATTCTCAAGAGATTATCCTTTGAAAATTGAAATTATATAAAATAACTAACTTTAAATCGATAAAACTAGCAGAAAGTGTTTTTTTCAACTTTAATGTCATTCATATATACATTTTGTTTTTGTTTAAATTATGAATATTAAATGTTTACTATTTTTCTAGCTTCGAGTGAAAGAAGAGACCATCAAGTGCGAGAGCGTGGATCTACACGAGGCCGAAGAATACGAAATAGAGGAGCAAATACTCCCAGGACATTGTTGTCCAAAATACGTCCGAACTGGCTGTCGATCGGGTGGAAAAGTATTTAAACCAGGAAGCACGTGGAAAAATGAGAGTGACAGTTGTATCACCGGCACATGCGTCGTGGAGGAGGATGATAAAATAAAACTCGTACAGACTGTGCAGTTGTGCGAAACAACTTGTGAACCGGTAAACAAAATAAAACACTCAATAAATCAAACAAACTTCACTAGATACGATTTTTATAATTCAATTGATTCTTTCTTCAGGGCTGGGAATACGCAAATCCACCAGTCGGCGAGTGTTGTGGCAAATGCAAGCAGACATCTTGCATTATCAGCGGACAGCTTTATAAACCAGGATCAATTTGGTACTCCGAGGATAAATGCACAACGTATGAGTGTGTAGAACGTGATGAACAGGCAAGGAAAATATATTATTCACATATCGCGCGTCTAAAACCAAAAGGCCAAAAAATTCAGACCTCTTTACTTGCTCATATCTCGATAAGGATGCAAGTTAGACAAATTTTGTTAAGGACCTATTTTGTAGGTTATAAAATTCTCTACAAAAAAGGACTCCTGAGAAAAATCTTTATCTTCAATAGTTTCCAAGATATCATGATTTATAGAAGCAAAAAAATTTTTCCCATCTGCCGTTTTGGCTTTGAAGACGCGATTAATTCAATTATTCATGTGAATTGACGTTTAATATTAATTTTATTTGCTTAATATTGTTTTAGTTGATGGTAATGACAAGTGAGCAAAAGTGTCCGGAAGTTACGAGCTGTCCTTTGAAGGATATCTACTTCGATGGCTGTTGCAAGCGATGCAATCTCACGGCGCTGGACTTGAAAGGTTTTAATTCAAGTTTTACACAAAGTGAAGGATAAATTCCTGATTATTTAGAGTTTAATTTATACTTTATTGTTCTTCTGTAGTTTCGTGTATGGTTGATGTTCTCAATTTCGACACAACCGTCGGAATTATGTCGGAAAACATGGGGCGACATGGACTCTGCCGAAATTTAGAGCCTATTCAAGGAATGGCTGAGTGTCGCGGCCACTGTGATTCTACAAACTACTTGAACCCAGGTAAAATTATATGCATTTCAAAATGAAAAAATGCTCATGCCTTGAATTTTCGCAGTCACTTGGGTACAAGAAGTAGATTGTCACTGCTGTCAGCCGACGGAAATGCGGAGTATTTTTGTTAATCTCACGTGTGAAGATGGGAAAGTATTTTCACGGATAGTTACAGTGCCAGCTTCCTGCTCGTGCAATGCATGCAAAGGCCCGAATCAAAAACACGTTTTACCGATTAAAGGATGATGAGCTGATGACTTAACGTTTTTTATTACAATTATAGTTTGTAGTCAAAAAATCCTCATGCATGCATATTTTACAGATACATATTACTATAATATTTTTTTACCAATTAAAATTTGAAAGATCTAGTATTTACTGACGTCGAAAAAAAATTATTTTTTATAATAATTAGAAATATTAATTTGTTATTTAAGCTGGCTTTTGACAATTTTTCTTTTCTATACACAAGTTTGTCGTGGGATCTTCGAGATAACCGTCGTCACATTTGCAACCAGCGTCGTAGCATCGCATCTGCAATTTTTTTTAATAATTTAGAAATTTTTTGTTATTAACAAAAATAGGAAGGTTCTTACCCCAGTATAACATACTGCTGGTAGCAATTTGTTGAAAAGATCATCGCAACTTTGCGAACAAGGCATGCAATCGGTGTATTTCGAGTGTGGACTACAAACTTGACGAGATGTAGCAGTCAAAGCTGCACAAACTTCAAACAAAAACAAATATTTTAACTATTTTGTATTAAGTTTACAAAAAAAAAAAAAATGTCTTACCTAATATAAATACGAAAAGTAGTGACTTGGACAGCATTTTAAGAATTTTGCACGTCAAATTTGGTTATAAAACTTAAAATCAATCATGAAAAAGCAATGTTTAAATTAAATATTAGAACAGTTATACCTTGCTCAATATCTGAAATGTATAAAAATTATGAAAAATGGTTTTATTTGCACAAATGTTATTTTATCTAGACAAACACATCAGTGAAGAAATAGTGAGAGTATTATTTTATTAATTTTAATTGATAAAAGAAATACAATAATCAAATATATCGTGTAAACATCGCAATTTAATCAGTTTTGAATGATGAAACAACAGTTATTATCCAAAAATTAACATATCACTTGACTAAAAGTAAAAAATCGTATATATCTAAAATTATCATGGTGTTTTAAATCAAAATATCTTTAAAACGAGAAAAAATAGAAAATTTTTTCAAGAGATCTTTTTTATAGAGAATTTTATTAGCTACAAAAAAGATATCCAACAAAATTTATCTAACTCACATCCTTATTAAGATATTAGCAATTAAACAAGTTTTAATTCAAGCAATATCATTTTCGATGAAAAAAATATTAAATTTATACTTGTTTTTGTATATAGGCTGTTTTTGCGTGTTGCAGGGTTCTACGAAATCTTTTTAATTCTTCAATAACCCTCGAAGGTTCATCTATCGAATAGTATTTCGCTCGTGTTTGTGAGAGTTCAGCTTCCAATGAACGTTTCAGCAATTTTGTAAATGTTTCTTCCGGATAAATTCGCTCAACCAATCGTGAAATAAAAATATCCAGTGCAATAGGAGTAAAGTGTGACAATACTTGAGGATTAGATAAAAACGAAATGACAAATTTCAAGTCAACCAGAGTTCCAATACTCTCTACGAGCGCTCGCCCAATGCGAAATTCTTGCTCCTTAGTCAATTGTCCACGTGTAATATCATGCTTCAATAATGCCAGGTAGATACAATCTCTGTATGCAATTTCCTCGTTGAAGTTTACACCCTCAATACTACGATATTTCAGTAAAACTTCAAGCAGAGTCGTGTTATCTTTGCAAATTTTCCCACCAAACTTATTCAATCCACGTGTTAAAACTAAATTTCTACGATATTCACGCACTCCTGGCGACAATTCATCCACTTCTTTCCACGAAATACTACCCGCAAACGTCTGATTTGAATTGTCATTGTTACTAACATCCGTAAAAAGTTGATAAAACGATGAAGAAATGTCTTCGGCAGTTGGTTTAACCTTTGAATAATCCAATTCCACAGATCTGGGCTGTGGTACTTCAACTACTCCATTCTCAATTAAATATTTCATTATTTTCCAGAACGATGGGGACGAGTATAGAGGCAGTGGATTGACATCGAGAGCTGTGATAAATAGTGACTTAGTTCCCGGCACTTCTTTTATCGGAACTTTCAACTCTTCTACAATAAACTTTAACAGCTCAAAATCGCGTTTTCTCAAAGCTACATGCACCAGAGTCTCATTTCCTATAATAACTGTCGATGGGATGGCACAACGGTTCTTCAAATCGAGAATTACCGGCTGCAATTGGCGCCAATTGCCTTCATCTATGGCTAAAAACAGCAAATTATTGCAGAAAGTTGATGTTAAAAATTCCTCGTAAGTTTCTGCAATTATAGCTAGGTTTTTTTTCAAGCTTGGCATATCACCGGATACAATGTCCCTTTTCAAAGACATTTTCAATCCATTCAACTGCTCATTTACTCTCGTTCTGTCGTTATTTAACGCTGGACTTTGAGTGGATGATAAATTTTTGTTTTTCTCGATTTGTCCAAGTTCTACAGTGCTATTTAATTTTTCTAACGTCTGTGGTGAACTGATGGTTGATACAAGCTTGGAACTGGACGGAAATAATTTTTTAACATGGCCATTAGTTGGTGAAAGTGCTTTTAACGGTTGGTGCTGGGGTAGATGAATGTTTTCGAACATTTCCTCTACGTCTTTTGAGTTAAATGTCGTATTAATGACGTAATCGTTTACTCTGATGAAATTTTCGTTTTTGCTGAAGATATTGATGCTGTCAGAAGACAAGAGTTTCTTGAGACGCTTGATCGTGCCGAAATTCTGGCAGATTTTCATCCTTTTCACGAATTTAACAACCGATTTAGCGTAATCGACGTGTTTGTAGTGAGTTAATGAGCCAAATTCTATGTCCCAATGTTCAGTCAAGTATTTTTCAATTTCAGACAGAGTTAATCTCGGTATTAAAACGGTTTTTCGAATCTTCGGGCTGGACCAGAAAATATTTCTCTGACTTTTAGTCGCCACAACTCTAACTCCTTTTTTTATTAACGATTCAATGTATTGCAGAATTCGTGGCATTGTTTCAAAGTTTATTTGGTCAATGTTGTCCAAAAGGAGGTAGAATTTGTCGGGTTTTTCTGGGAGGATTGTGTTGTTTAAAAATCTGTATTCACCGGGGTTTAGGGCAGTTGAAAATATTTCTTCTGGCTGCCAGTTTTTCTGTGGTTTTCGAGGAATTGTTTCAGGCAAGTTCAGAAGGACTGACCATATTTCAACTGCTTGATGGTGGATGTGTAGAGTACGTTGGATTTTTTGTAGTGCAACAGTTTTACCGGACTGTCGCTCGCCGAGAATTATCACAAATTTGTGGGTTTTGTTAATCAGGTGATTGGCAAGGTTAGTTGGTGTATCGTGCGTGGTTTGTCCGATTTTTCGCCTCCATTTTAAACGATCCGCATTGTAGTCTCGCTCAATGTAGTTGATCCTATCACACTTGAAATCTCGGTCTGAGATACTGTGATGCGGTATTTCGGCGGAAGCAAGTGCGTAAGAAGAAATCAAAATGGTGTGCTCACTTGCGAGAGAATTAGAATCATCGGTTGTGTTATTGGTATGATTGTTTTTTGGAATTACTGGAATTGCTGGTGGTGTATCTGGGGTTGATTCACCAAGGACAATAATGGAAAGTCCGATAAATAGTAGAAGAGTCTTCATGATCAGCTTTTGTGGCTGATGAAGAAAATTTTTTTGTCCGTTCGGTGGCTGTAATTGTAAAAAAAAAAAATATGTTTTAGTTGACACGAAACAATGCATTGCTATTCTTGGAAGTGTCATTAACTTTATCACTGCTAGTTATTTTTACACCTTCTAAACCCGATAAAAAATGTCTTCGACTATTAAAAAAAAAAAGAAAAAAAATGTTTTCGATAACGTTTGTAACGATAAAATTTATTTTTAAGCTTCAAGTTCGAAAAGAAAACAAAAAATTTACACTAACATGTTTTTTTGATCAAATATTAGAATTAAATTCGATTTCGATATCTTCGAAAGAAATATTCTGTTTTTGTCCCACCTATATACTCAAAAAGTGACCCAGTTTCAAGTCACCAACTTTAAAGACCTCTTTTGAGAGCGTAAAGTTGATTTTTTACGCCCTAGAGCGTAAAATACCACTTTTTTGCCCTAAAAAGTCACTTTTCGCATAGATTGGACAAAAAATATCGTTTAGACCTGAACAAGGCTATCAGTAAAAAATATACTATTTTTTCTTCTATCATAAAGGAAGAAATATTGGGAAATAAGTAGTTAAGAGTCGAATTTAAGTCTAAAAACTTCTATTACTTTTGTCAAACTTTTCTTTAACATCGATATCAAAATGATAAATAGATAAATAAAACAAAAATGAAAATAAAACAGTAAAAACATTTTGCTATTTTATAAGTATGTAGAAGAAAATAAAAAAAAAACCATTGTATTTCGAAAGAAATAAGTGCAGTAAGAGTATACACACCAAATAATTGAACACAGTATATATAAAATCTGCAGTATGTGTTGATGCTTTGTTCACTGAAGCGCAAGTGACAATTTTTATTGTCACTCGTTGAGCGCACACGTATTATTGCTATCGATATAAATCTAATAATAAAAATAAAAACGAGTAAAAAAACACGCAGTAGTTTATTACTTGGAACAAAAATAGTTGTTGACAAAAAAAATTTATAAAAAATTACACTAAACGACTATTATATCGCTATTTAATTGCATTTTTAATTACATTATGAAAATAGACTAAAAGAAGAAGAAATATTAGAGTTTAGATGAAGAAGACATACATAATAATAATTTTACAATTGATTCGATAAATCATTAGGCATATACATTATATATCGTCATTGCATAAAAAAAAAAACTTTTGAAAAATTGTCCACTTTTTTTATCATTTACTGTTATCGACTACAAATTCAAATTAATCGCAGCATTTGTCAGTGCTCTTGAGCACTTCACAGCACATCCGGCGGGCAGCCACACAGGCGCAAATAAAAATGTAGTTCATGAAAATCTTACCCATTGCAGCTCACATCGGAATCCAGTTTTGCTAACTGTTGAAAACACGTCATCACATATTTCAGTATTCGTACACATATACACATATTCACTCGAATAAATTAAATATCAAAACGTCATGTTAATTTATTATTAAATAGGTCTGATTATATTTCAAATATCCCAAAGAAATACTAAAATTTATACATAGCAAAATGATTACTTTCGAATTATGGTTGCCCTAACCTAACGTTCTCATTTTGACACGACAAGAAAAAGTAAGTATTTGTATTTTATTTATTAAATCCTATTAAACTATTTAATCCTTTTATTTTTCGTAAATTTATCAAATTTTGTTCATCTATTAACAATTTAATAAATTCGAGAAGTAATTTTACTCAATAAATGGAGCTAATTTTAATTACCGTCTACAATTTATTCTAATAAATTTAAATAGCATAAACAATTGCCCAGTTGTAAAAATAATTTTGTAGGCAACATATTGAGGAATTGTTCAAATACTTTTTTTTTTCCTTTAAAAACGTAATTTTCCTCACTTTTTATAGAAAATTCACGGTATTTGTAGTGTTTAATTGAATCTCAATGCAGGTATTAATAAAATTACGGTGTTTTTAGGTCTACAATGATGTCTAATGGAGTTCAACGTCCTCTTCAGGACTCAAAGACTTCACTTGGCAGTACAAACGGTGCTTCTACAGCGTCTTCAAGCCTGAAATCGCCGTTGATGAAGTTGTCGTCGTACTTTCTGGCCGTACGACCCTGGTCTCTGAGCGCTTCGTTGATGCCGACAATGCTCGGATCGGCTTTGGCCTATCGTCTCACCGGTTGGGACACCTTCAGTATATTTATTTTCATTCTAACACTGTCAACAATAATATCAGTTCACGGTGCGGGTAATGTAGTTAACACGTACTTTGACTACATAAAAGGCGTGGACAGCGGCGGAAAGAGTGACGACAGAATTCTAGTAGATCAGCTACTCTCTAAGGATGAATTAGTGTCACTAGGAACGTTATTGTATGCAGCAGGATGCCTAGGTTTCGTTCTGTTGACTATGATTTCTCCGGCTAAAATGGAACATCTTGCGCTAGTATTTTTTGGAGGATTGTCCTCATCATTCCTGTATACAGGCGGAATAGGACTGAAATACATTGCCCTCGGTGATGTTCTTATTCTCGTGATATTCGGGCCCATTTCCGTGCTGTTTGCCTTCATGGCTCAGACTGGTTTTATTCAGTGGGGCACGATTTACTATGCCATACCGCTTGCACTTAATACCGAGGCTATTTTACACAGCAATAATACCCGCGACTTGGAGAACGACAGACGAGCAGGCATTGTGACACTTGCTATTCTCATCGGTCACACGGCATCTCATGTTTTATATGCTTTTTTACTTTTTACACCGTACATCACATTCGTTGTTCTTGCTCTCAGGTACTCCATATGGTTCCTTTTACCTCTGGTCACTCTGATGAATGCATTTCAGATTGAAAAACGATTTCGTAATCCATTGGAAATACAGAGTGTGCCTAAGCAAACTGCAAGACTCAATATGTACCTCGGTATTTTGTATGTTCTTGCTTGTCTTCTTGTCGATCCATTGCCGTATTTGTAAATTATTACTGATAAATTATGGAACAAAGACAATTTCGTGATTATGATGATAAATTAACTGCTGCAAATAGATTTTTGGTGGATCCTTGGGTTTTAATATGATGTGATTGTCTCCCCCCCTCGAAAAACAATATGATCCTTTTTATTATGACGAAAAAAAAAACGAAATTTTAATAAAATTCATTGAATAAAAATATCAAGTTTTTTACAGAATACTGCGCGATGAAATCATACATATTCGATTATCGGTAGAAAATCAAGAGAGCAATTATCTTCGAATAAGATATATGACAAATGGGATTTTATGGGATTATATATTTTAAATTAATGTTTTTTTTTTTTTCTTTTACTTTATATTCATCTTAATGTGGGCTTTAAAAAAACAAATATGAAAAATATATATATATTGATGGACAAGTTATAAACTGATGAATAGTTGGTTAAAGTTTCAATGACATGGAATGTACTTATTTTTTCTGTGAGGTCATGTTTGGTTTTATATTAAAATTAACATAGACCTGATAGTAATGACTTGTATAAAGTTGCTTAACATTATAAGAAATATTTCGATTAATGTTATTTTATTTGTAAAAAAAAAAAAAAAAACAATTTCTAGAAAAATTATACAGAATAATTTTCAAATTCATCGATGTAGCTATCAGTAATTTGTTTGCTTTTAAAAAAGAAAATTTTTTCGTTGTATATTAATGATATTAACTGACAATACAAGAGAGGAAATGTATGAAAGAAAATTTTTTTTATTCAAAAATATGCAGTAACTCTAGTCACTTCATTCCTAAACCCATAAAAAAAAAAAATTAGATGATTCTAGTGCGAAAAACTACATAGATATGAATTCGACTGTTAAAATCGCTTCATACGAGTAAAATACTGCTTTAAAAATGCTATCAAAACTAGAGTGTAAAAAAAAAAAATGCGCGTCTCAGTTGATTTCAATCAGTTTGTTTAAAAGAAAGAAAAAATTGTAAATCTTGTGCAAATCAGCAGCGACCAAATAGACAAGATGTACGTCAATTTAACACACATGGCTTTCATCTAAAAAATAGTATTCTAACCCTGGGATATCGTATTTAATATGCGAAGGGAAAAACTAAAAAAAAAATTATTTAAGTAAATAATTGCAAGGGGAACTGGCATAATAAGATAGAGTGTGTGTGTGTGTGTGGGTTTTTTTCTCAATTATAAAATTTATCAAAGAGATCCACCTTGTTGAAATTAGAAAATGTTTATATTTATTATAAAGGAACATGTTATTTTCTGTATATCCATACATAGTTTACTAAAAAAAAAAAAAAACTTATTTATACTTGAAGATGTGTAACGTTTTTTAACTCGTCAATTTATAATTGATAAATAAATTCTTTGAGTCTTAAACACTTAATTTTTATATTCCATACACTTTTGTTGTATTTACGAATAGCAGTCTTAGAATCAACTCAAATTCGTTACTTTTTTTACATGAAAGTTTTTTGGAATAATAAGTAATAACAAAATGACGAAGAAAATGTTCATTTTTTCAAATTATTAAGATGTTGAGAAAGAAAATATTGTGTGATTTATACGAATGTGTGTATTTTTTAGTGGTTGTTGTGGATAATTATCAAAAAAATGAAGCATAGAAAAAAGAAAAACGTAAATTGAGGTAGTCAAATGTGTCTGAAGTTGAAAATATAAGAATTTTCAGACAAAAGATGCAGAAATTTTAATTGTACCTCATCCGAATGGTTCCACGACCACAACCACGCTCGCTAATGACGGATTCCACATCCGAAACGTCAGTTATGGCAGATATGCCAATTTTCGCCATGTCATAAGTGACTGGCGGACGTCTGCAGTTGAGCATAGCCAAGTGTCGGACCTTCTGGGCAAACTTCATGCCACGACCTGCTCCACTCACAGCACTAATAACCGATTCGTTGTCGTCTATAACACACTCGTCAGCCGGCATCTCGAGCATCACAGCTTCGGATCGTGAACGAGGCTGACGGCAAGGTCCAATACGCGGCTTGGGCAGTCTAAAGAGACATAAAAATCAAATAAATACAAATCACTCGACTGCAATTGATGATTTGACTTGAAAAAAATTACTTACATTGGAAGAATTGGCGGTGGAATAGACACTGGATTGGACACGACACTTTCCTCGTCATTTGTCACTGCTTCAGACTCTGGTTCATCCCAAGTTTCGTCGAAAATCGCAGATTCAGCCTCAGATGGAGGACAGGATTTGATGGATCCGTGATTTTTCAACGCAAAAGCTGAAATTAAATTGCAATATGACTTTTCAAAAATCTATAAAGCATAAGTTTTTTTTGTATTCTAATTACCGCCAAAAAAATACATCTGTGTATTATAGAGATAGGTACTTACTAAAACGTTCAGGATTGAGATATTTTCGATCTTGACATTGTTGCATGTGATTTAGAAAATCGTCTTTGAATATGAGGTGGGTAGCATTGTAGGGACAAGTCGTTTTGTACTCTGGAGGATAATTCTGAAAATATATAGTCGAAAACATCAAGTGTTTTTTGGTAATGATAAAAAATTGTATGCGCAATAACTTACACGAGAACATTTCATAAGATGCCGTTGGATCCTTGAAGAATGTATGATATGATGACTATCATATGGGCAGATTACGATGTCATTTTCTCTCTCCATTGCAGCGTTTTATTCCTTGGCTTCTTTATAGTCAACTTTCGGTGTCAAGTATTCTTTTATTTCTCGCTCTGATGTAGAATAATGATTGATGACAGCAACAATGACGTTACAATATGCTTGGATAGGTTATGATTGTATGCCAACGAAACAAAATGCCGCCCGCTGCCGGCGATAATGGCGTGTACTTTAACGACAATTGAGATATTTATTCAAATTTTTTAACATTAATACATTGATTATATACTTGAAAAACCTTTTGAATTTATACACAATTTTTTTAGAGTCGAAAAGTCATTGAAAATAATTTTTTTTCATTGTTTAAACTCTTTTTTTGAATGAATTTGAACTTGGTAGTGCGCAACGGAATAATATATCGATTTCTATATCAGTTCGATATGTGAAAATAAAAATAGATTCGAAAAAATTTTTTTTCTCCTGAAAAGAATATTAAAAAAATAACATGTTATAATATTTTGCGTATACACAAAATAGAAATAATTTTTTTTTTTTTTAAAAGATACTGCAGTGATTTATGATTGGAGAATAATTTTTACGTTATCGCATGTCAGCTGTCAGTGATGTGGAAATGCCGAGAGAAAACCGGGCCTGGATGACCTGGATTTGATTTGAAAATCAAATAAAAATATTGTGTCGGATATGAAATGACATTCTATTGAAGAGCATGTAGATTTTGTAGCGTCGTGTGATGAATGAAATATCCCAGCCATAGCAACAGGCGGCCTTTTACTACGCATATCCAGCTACATGTGCATCGATCTGGACGTCTGATAGGCCGCCATCCGTGTGGAACCCTTATTATTATGTCGTGGAGCAAAAGATATCATTGAAATAGGAGCCTTGAGGTATCTGTATACACACAATCAAAGTATATTTTACGTCATCGTATGACAATATCATATCACTTTTATATTTGCAGTGTCTTGCGTACGCGTATACACAAGTTATTTAAGCAGCGGAACGAGCATGAATCAGACAGCCAAATTGCTAGACACAATAACTCTGCAATGAATATGCTATAAAACTGGCGCAGACAAAATGGCCTGCCATAATTCGGCAGCAAAAAGCAGAAGAGCACGCTCTGTCATATATCTTATGTGCTGGCGTTCAATACGAAAAATGACCCAGACATGATGCTGCCTGTAAAAAATCTACACGTCGCATTGCTGTTAACAAAAATTGCTGAGGATTACGCATCAAGTCAGTTTACCCTCATGTATTTTTCCCTCTTGTTTATGTTTAATTTAATTTTTTTTCTCGTTCAAGCAGTTTCATGGCAGAGTCCTGAGCAACAACACACCGGTGATTCGCAATACTCCCCAGAAATCCATGGCTGACGTCAATGGTACCTCCTACATCACCCCTCGACTGCGACGCGTGGCTCGCGCCCACGCATCGCCAGGCATCCTCGCTGAAAACCAGGGAGTATACACGACTTTCAAGATGTTTCTTTTTAACCCTCGGCTATCATGCTGGATTACTGGTAAAGCCGACAAAAAGTTTGCAGTTCATTCAGAAAATATCTACACCCCAAAACCCGATACTTCGGAAGCATAAGCCTCTCATTCACCCTCTGCCTTCTTGTTTACCCTAAATAAGACACGTCATATGACTTATAAATCTCTTCATAAATAATTTCAACACGTTTCATTTATGGAAAAAATTCTAAAAGTAGAATTTTATTTTCAGTAACTGCGTAGTCTTCATATATTATTGTTTTCGAACAATTGTGCAATCGAGGAGAGTACTCGCGCGCTGACGATGGAAAAGCCCGGCTGTGCCAGTCAAGAGGAATAATTTGGAGAGGAAAAATGAGACGTTGCATGGATACGATGAGGAAGAAAACAAAAAAGGTATGATATATAACGTATAGTAGAATATATAGAATTCTCTCTTTCTCCACACTCATCCATATTGCTGATAGTTCACGAGCAGGGTGGCGACAGCGTGGGCGTTCAAGCTGTGTTGGAATCGTGTGGGCGTTCAATTCATTGTAGGGGTGATGTGCCCGAATACAGGAGCTGGAGAAATATCAAGGAAAGTGGTGGAAACATGGCCAAAGAGGGGAACTTGAGGGTGAGATATATCAGGTCAGGTCAAATGTTCGCTCTATACGTGCGAGAAGGTATAATGTTCAGGATTTACTCTCTATTCCATGCCATAATATTGTAGAATTAATTTACACATTTACTGCAATCTTTTCCTCATACATTTTCTATTTTAAAAAATAATCTCATGGGATTATTAATCGAAATTTTATGCTATTCGTCTTATATTTATTGCTTCTCAATTATTGGCTCAAGCAGCCATGAAATCGACGACTAATCGCACTGGCAGGATAATGGTTTTTTTTTCCCTCTTCATTTTCCTCGTCAATCAACCCTCTCTGCCCGCGAATGACTCGTCAAGAGAGTGACTGCTCCATTGAGAGAATGTTTTTGACTTTTCACGGCGTATCTCGTCGAGAGATATGTGTTTTTTCTCGTTAATAATCCTGTCTGCGTGCGTGACACGCAAGTGCGCAGCTCTTTTGATATTGAAGTATAGTGTTTTTGCAGCTGTGTCATTCACAAAGTACGATTGAATTGCGCATCAAGCCGGTGCTTCTCTCTGTTCAACACTATTCCTGCACCCGGTGGGTGAGATACCGAGGAAGGGGATGAATCGTCATTGTGGCAGGGATATTGCTGGAGTAGGGATGGTTGATCGACCGTATCCACCCACACGGCTTCCGCCTTTCATTTGCCCCGAGCATCACTGCAAACCCCGGACACCGTCTCCAGAGCAAGGGAGGATTTCGTTCACTTCTCCACTGTCTCTCGACCTGAGCGCACAGTACTACTTCAGAGTCATATAGTGACGCAGATCAAGAAGCTTGTGAAGAAAGGACAATCATTTATCTTTGTTCACATATTCACATACAAGGTAAATATTCTATTTCTTTCAAATTTATAAATTCTAATATAACTTTTATTAAAAATTGAAGAAATAAAACTATTTCTCATTTGTATGGATTGTTAAATTAGGATTTTAAATATTCAATTTAATGTATAACTTGAAGTTTATCTATGTTTTTTAATTTTTTGTTTGGTTAACAGATGAAAATTTATTACTCGAATTTAGGTCATTTCATGGCGGAAATTCTCATTTGCTATCTACTTAAATAATTTTTTCCCCCTTGATCAATTAGAAATAATTAAAATCTATATTTACGGCTTAAATAGCTGTATGATTTTATGAATAAACGCCTCTTATATAGGCTTGGTCTGCAACAAGTGTCTGATTTTCGATCGTTGCTTCAAGTGGGTACAATAATTGATAGCCCTGTTTTCCACAGCGTGTTGTTGATAAATTTTTCAAATTAATCCCGAATAACCTTGACATTTTCCAGCATAAATACTCGTGCACTATATTATGTTGATCTCATTTATATAGGAGGATAAAATTAAAATTTACTGCGCGCACCCACACACGAGTTATTTCATTTAAAAACTCATGAATAATTTATACTCATCATTAAAACAGCTCAAACCTCAAACGTTGTTGTTTCAGATGATTTGTTGTTGGTCGCGATTCCTCATTGTGGGAATTCTTGTGACCACTGTCAACTCGCTTTCCACAGGGATGCTCAAGGACAATTCAAAGGCTGACCAAACCGTTAGACCCAGAGGTAAATATTTAATCTCCCTTTTGTGCCATTGAGATAAATTATTTTCTCTAATTTAATCGTCCGTTTTAGCCAAAAGAGCCGAAGAAATCCTGATGTTTGGAAACCAACAGAATCGACGGATTGAAAATACACCCGCATCGTCGAAAGCCTTTCAATCAACTGCCGAAAAACGTAATTTTCAACAATTTATCACAAAATTACCTCTACATGACTATTAATTATTTATCAATGAAACTGCCAAAATAGGAACACTTGGAACATCCGGCCTTGAAGATGTAAAAGCAGCATTATCCGATGATGAGGCATTTATTGCTCCTAAGCAGTCAAGCAACACTGCAATGAATAATGAAAACAGATTGCTGCCATACGAACAAAATTATCTGTAAGTAAACATTTTTTTTTTTTCAAAATTCGTTGTGACTAAGGCATCCGTGGAATTTTCATACTAGATATGGCAAAGTCATGGTAAATGAGGCAAGTGAGGACATGCCGAGAACCTGGGAATTGCCACCCTATCCGCGCTACTACAACTTTGGAGAGGATCGTCGCAAGCGGTCAGACACTAAAGCCAGTGTTTCGCATGCATCCACGCCACTGTCAACCATTTCACCAGTCACAACAACGGCACTACCGTCTCCAGCCACCCAGGCCACTTCTCGACCGATAATCCCGGTGAAAAGAAGGTCAGTGGCCGACAAATCAATAGAATCAATGGGCCAAGCAAAGATAAAAATCAGAGGGAATGCAGCATGTATCTTAATTGAATGTAAACGCTTTTGTCAACCCTTGGGAAATTCGAGGGCGAGGGATAAATTAGCCCACCTGTAAATTGACTTTCACAGGTGTTGAGCGTAGATCAATATTTTTTTATTGCCACTGCCCTTTTATCTTGCTATATACAGCGGCGATGCATGTATAATTGATGATCAGGTCATTAACGCTAATTTTCGTTTATTTTCGTTTCGACCTTGTTTAAAAATTTCTACGTTACTCGAAGCCACGAATATATCACCATAAAACGTGTCTAAAATTACGTAAAATACTAAAACCAATTGTTTTTTCCAGAATTTTTCTATATTACCGGTATTTTTATCAATTTGCTTTTATAAATAGCGACGATTTATAATTTAGGATGACTTGTAACAAGTAGATTCGTGCAGATAGCTTCGTGTATGAATGAATGAACGCGACGACGTGATACAAATGGCAAAACTGTGACACAGCTGAATGGTATTGATCAAGTAAAAATACTGACCGCGAGACGTAGATAAATATAAAACTTATTTACGTCATCTTCTGACTGTATTATAAAGACCGATATTGAATTATGAAGAAAATTGTCTGATAAATTCAATGAAATTATTATCTTTTGTTATAATGCGATACATTTAATGAGGTTTGAAAGAAATGTCGCGAGCTTTTTTGCGAATAATAATTGTGATGCTGAACTTGTCTGTCGGAAAAATACATGGATGGCTGCTTTAACTTGATGGAGCTTGAATGTACACAGTGCGGCTTAGCGGTTCGATACTCGTGACGCAAGAGGCGAGAGAGAATGGGCGAGGTGGCCGGGTTATATATCTATTGAGGGAGGGTTGGGTGGTGTACGAAAAGCTGAATGAAGGCTCCAAGGAAACTGGGTCAGAGAGAAGACACTCTGTGTAGCTTTGGAGAGTAGCCAGTTTGATGATAATGATATTAAGCAAATGCTCTGCGCCATGCAAACGTGTTTCTCTCGGAAATTTACTGCTCTTGAAGAGGAAGGGAGTATTAGAGGCGACACAGAAATTCGATTAATAGAGCTAATGGTTATTGGAAAATGGTCGTGCGTAATGGAGCATAGTGTAGCATGGCTTTTCCACGGAAATTGATTCAGACTCACGTACAGACGCGCGAGTTACCGTGATATAGGTAAATGCAATATAACGTTATATACACCGGTTACGATCAATAGAGCCAATTATAAGTTCATTGAGAAACATGAAAACCTACTTCATTTTGTCGCTTACTCTCTGGCACCATCAACTTTTTAAAATTAAATATATTCTTCTGTGGGAGAAAAATTCATTTGAATTTGGTATTCACGTAACCTCGATAAATATGTTAATCGCATGCAGATTGTCATTAAAAACTTTTGCATCCTGACAAGTTGCGAGTTTTCATGTTGTTTACTGTCTGCATTTTTATTTTGCAGCCTTCCGGTTTATCCTGAGCTTAGATATAAACGAGCGCTCGACCGCGAAGATCTTCTGGCACTGCTGTCGTTCTTGGAAAGTACACCTCGTCGGTGAGTAATTTTATTTTTCACTCAAATAGCAATATCAGTCTTGTTATATTTTTTGCCCTTGCGCGAAGCAATATAGGGTATGCTCTACACTCGCCTAGTTCATTTCTGCTATAGTATTTCTAGTTAAAATGACACAGTACTAAATAAATTTTGATTCAATTATTGTAAATTTTTTTTATTTCTATTCACGACACTTAAATCTTCATTTAAAAAAAATTTTATATGTCCTATTTTTTTTTACTTAGTTAAAACCAATGATTTATTTTTATTTTTTATGAAAAAATATATCAAATTATATAAATAAAATATAAAATTCATTCGAATTTATATATTTATTTTTTTTATTAATAAAAATAATCCTGTTTTATCAATTTTTTCCATGCATTTCTCCTACATTCAATTTGACTTATATTATATTATATTTTAAAAATAAATTATAAACTTTTATTAACAATAACTAAAAGCAGTATGATTTATGGTTTTTCCTTATACAGCAGTTGGCGCAACTATGGAAACGATGAATACGAAAATTCGGAGGATGATAACGGTGTGACAGGATTGGAAGATGAAGATCCACGCGCTGGTATGATTTTTTTTTTATTTTTTTAAGATGAATTACTGAAAGAATTAACGGAAATGTTTTGGTTCAGGCACAGCTTGGCTCGAGGGCCCTGTCTACCCCCGTCACTACGGTCTGAGTCCTGATGTTGCACCCTCGGACTTGGGCATACCGCGAACTCATCCCGTCAGTTCCTATGAGCAGTATGGTAATCAGTACGGTGTGCCGTACGAGAGCGCGCAGTATGGAGCTGCTCAGTATGGCTCACTCTATCCACAGCATGTTTACTATCAACCCGAAAAAAGGTTCATGATTTCACGAAAACGTTCGCAGGTGAGTTTAAATTAGTTTTACATTAAATACAAAAAATTTGGACCACAAAAATAAAAAATTCAATGTCCTACAAAAAATGTAGAATACATTTTTTTAATATTTTGTCGTAATTTTGAGATATTTTGAAAAATATGAATTTTCAAAAATCCCAATTTTTCTAAAATAAAGAGAGATACAAAAAATTTTATTTAACACTTTTTGTAGAAAATTTTATTCCAAATCATTTCACAAGAATAATATTTTTTGTTATTTTGCTTATTTTTCGAGTTATTGTTGAAAAACTAAAAAAATCTTGAATTTGTGAAGATACTTCTGACATTAATGCCAATTATTTATTTAATATTATATTGAAAAATAGTTTTTTTAATGTTAAATATACTATTATACAGGAATATCAACGTTTTTTTATAGGATTTTTAAAAATTGAAAGAGAATATGATTTGTATTGAGAAAAATTTGGTTTTTTGTTTCAGGGCTACGATTCTTACTCGGGTCGTAATCTGAATGACCTTGTAAACTTCTCTCAGATGATGAATTCCCAACCTCAAGGATACCCTAATTATCCTCAACGCATGCTGTATTAATTTATTCGCTGCAATTCGGTGTGGTAATATTAGGAATCGCATGATGGCGATGTCCAGGTGTCGTCGGACATAAGTATATATGAAACGACTATATTTTACATTAATTTGTTTTTCAATCAATTAAAAGTACTTTCATTGAGAACATTATAATGAACTTCCACACTAATAATGATGTTCGTTGACTCCTGGATGAGCGGACTAAAAAAAATCATGGATCAAATTAAATAATGTCACCTGTGAAAACAAATAATATGACTGAACTTAATAGATTGAGGCATTATTGTATATATTGAAAACTCAATCTTCCTATGATATATATTCTCTAAGATATTAATTGATTTTAGGGCATTTATTTTTTAAAAATTTTCGCACGACATCCCCCCCCCCTGCAGACTATACGAATTTTTAACCCTTCCATTCGTGTCCTTTCAAAATATAATAAAATGCCCCGATAATGAACTGATGCATGTTTTTGAAAAAAATACCTATATAATATAATTATGATCAAAAATTCTATACTGTACAGATTTGTATTTGAATTGGCAATTAGCATTCAATATATATATTGGTTTTTCATACTCTTTTGACGAAACTTGCGTTTTAATTGTGCTTAACAATAGAGGAATCAAAGTGATTTTGTGAATGCTCAAATATATAACTTCATCGATATAAGATACGACGAGAATTGCATTATTTGCGAAAAATGAAAAAAAAAAAAATAAAAATCATTTGGCTCGTATATTTATATAAAAAAATGTATTTTCTCACAGTTGAATAATTCAGGAGGTGCTAATTAATTATTACTAACATATATAAATTTTATTTGATAAATTATTTCAATTTTAAACACTAGATATATACATTCAAGGAATATCATTTAAAATCAAATTTTAATAATTATAGATGATGAAAAAAAAAAATTTTTTTCTATGGAAATGTTGAAAACTACTAAGAGATTCTCAGACAAAAAAAAAATAGATAAAACAAAATTTTTCATATAATTCTAAGAGTAAAAAGTCAAAAAAACGTCGAGCGAAAAATTCGAAAATTAAACAAAAAAAATTCAGAATCGTTTTTTTAACGAAAAAATCAAAAAAAATTTTTGTTTTTTTCAATAAATTACCATTTGTTCTTATGTTAGTATATAGTTTATAAATAATTATATTTAGAAAAATGCAATTTTTGTATTAAAAAAGGGGAATATAATTTTTTTTTTTTGAAAGAAAAAGGGAAACGATATACATGAGCACTATATATTGTTTAATTTGTATTATGCGCAATTCTATCGATAATAGTCACTATAATTTTGTATTGTATTAACCCAGTATAACTTCTTAACTGAAGTAAATAGTTGCAGAAGTAAACCAAAATAATATCTAAAAAAGATGTGTCCGTAAAATGCGGTAATAGTTGCTGTGAGTACGATCGCGCAAATTGATATTCTTAAAAATATACATATTGATGTATAATTGGTGTGCTATAAACTTGATGTGAACATTGACCTAATAATTATTTCTTCCACAAGAGGTGCTAAAAAAACTACAATATTAATAACAATCAATTTTTTAGATTATCCGAAAAATATTAAGTTCAATTGAAAATATAAAATCAAAAAATTATAAATACGAAAAAAAAAAAAAAAAAAATTCAATGACACAAATTTAAAATATATACCTATTTGAGGATATTTTTTCAATAGCCCTAATACTAATAGATAAAATGAGCTAAATATAGAAATAGTAAATTTTATTTTTATCTAATATAAACGTTTTCTCAAATATTTTCATAAATCGAGTGCAGAGATAATTTAAAACTCGCTAAATACCATTTTTCAATCTATAAAACATTCTTTTACCTATAAATTAATTAAAATTATTATTTATTAAATCAATCTATGAAAAAATTTATAACTCGTGACATATCAACTTGAGATAAAATCAGTCTTTTTTTTCTGTATGCAACAAAATATTAATTTATCGTACTGTTCCAACACTTGAAAAGTGTTAAACAATTAAATTATGCACAAATGAATATTTATAAATTGAATTAAATCAGAATTTTCCATCTGATAGATGAAAAAATTTTAGAAAATTCAGTTTCAATTATAAAATATGAACTACACAATGGCTAAACATTTAATTAATTAATTAAAAATTATTATTGTTAAGTATTAAACGTCAATAATCGTTAACCGTCAATTTATCTTGACAAAAAGCGATTGATCTCTCTCTCGATATGAAAAAAATGGTGCTTTGCTCGAGCAATGTGTAATAATAACGACTGTAATTTATAATAGAATAATATATAAGGAGAGTACAATAAACAATTATATTCTACCAATGCACTCACAATTTGCATATGATTTTGGCACAGTAAACTGAATGGGAGTTGGAAAAAAAAAAAATACTGAAAAAACACTGGAAAGAGATAAGATTTGTACAAATTTATTTATATAAAAATGAATTTATCCACTTATTAATAATCTCTACGATCATGTTTACGACTTTTTTTCTTGTAACTTCGATCGGATGATCGATCTTTCGAACGTTTTTTCCTATCTCGCCTCTTTGAATCCTTATTTTTGTAGGATTTTCGTTCTCGGCTGCGTTCGCGTCGTCTTTCATCGTGTTTTCTTCGCTCGTACTTTGGTGATCTGTGTCTATCATCGTATCTACTAATTTTCTCACTATTTCTGTGATGTCTACTGTCATTTCGATCGTCGCTGTGACGACCGTGCTTCTGACGCTCGTCATTTTTCTTCTTTCGAGCCGCTACTCGCTCGTCATCGTTGTACAAGAAGCCTTTACCTTTTCCTCTCCATCGCATCTTCGAAACGGATTGCGAAAAGTCCACGTGAATTCGACGATCGTCAATCAAAACATTGTCCATCTTGAAATAAGCATCTTCGCAGCTTTTACGATCCTCAAATTCAATGAATGCATATTGCAGAGAATCACCGGTTTGCCGATCGCGTATCACCTCACACCTACAACAAAAAAAAAAATACACATAGTGAAACCATTGATGTTTTTACGTGCTTTCCAATCTGATGATATAACTGTAGGGGGTTGCAAATTATTGGGGGTGTTTTTTGGATTCTACCCTAACTAAAGGGAAATAATGGCTGAGACGCCAACCTTGAGCAAAGATTTGGGACTTTCTCGTGTATATAACGATTGAAAAAAAGTATAATTACCCGATAATTTTTCCAAATCGACTAAATATTATCTCCAAATCGTCATCATTTGTGACGGGATTTAGCTTGCAGATAAATAAGACATTTTCAGGTGGTGCAATATCTGCATCAGGTATGTCCCCGACAATTTCGAGAATCGTTGCAGCTGCTTTTGCCTCTTTTTCCTTGCGAAGTTCCTCGATTTCTTGGGTCGTCAATCCCGCAGTGTCGTCCAGGGCCTCGTCAGCTCCGATACGATCGCTCTGAATTGATAAAAATAGTGTTTACTACACAAATTGAATAAAAACAAGACTCTATTAAATAAAATTACCATTAGAGCCTCTTTCGTTGGTTCTGGGCTACGATCAGGTAGAATTAGATGTTCTGGGTCGTCATAGGGGTCTTCGAGAATAACTGTATGTGAAATTCTGATGTCTTGATACGGTCGATGATCTCCATCGCAGATTGCAGCGTTGAATTTCATGATAATCTCGAGACCCTCGACAATCTCGCCAAATACACAGTGCTCGCCGTCGAGAGATTGCAAATTTCCGGCAAGGGTGATGAAAAATTGTGATCCCAACATGTTATCACCGCAATTGACCATCGATAGCAGACCAGCTCGTTCATGTCGGATTTTTGGCATCTGTTCGGCCTCATAGTAGCGCGCTTTCTCACCCAATATTGTTCCGTAAATACTCTCTCCGCCTTTTCCTGTGCCCGTTGGATCACCAGTTTGAGCAATGAAATTACTCTGCACCGTATGAAATAAATTCCAGTTGTAGTATTTTATTTTGCAGAGCTTTAGAAAATTTCGGCAAGCTGTTGAACAAGTATAGAATGTATAATATTCATTATCTAAGATTGGCAAATGAAATTTTATAGTGTTTATTTTTTACTTACTTTGAGGCCGTTCTTCTGTAAATAAATCTACAGTTATGTCGCCAATCGTAGTTTCCAATATTACGGACATTATTTATTATTTATTTGAGGCGCATTCAATAATAACGTAATTTTAAGGTTATATATTCGTACGATGACATATCCTCCCACCGGGGATTTAAATTTTTTTTTGTGGTGTCGGTAAAGTAGCGTAGATTATTCATGAAAACACCCGTGTGAGAGCACTTTTTTCCAAGTTTAAATTTTCGCGCTGCCACTCAAAAGCCGCAGTAAATTGAGTTTGTCAATTTCATTGTGTGCCGTTGCTGTTTGTGTGTGATTTTGGCTTGAAATTGTTTAATTTAGTGGCATACGGACAATTGCCCTGATTGTAGTCTCTACCAAGATCTGAATTTCTATTTTCTACCATGAAAAGAGAGTACTATACCACCGTTGGGTGTATTTTTATGCACACATTCTTGACGCCGTCCCTTGACGACATGTCTTTGCATCTGTGTCCTTGACAAATTCGAATTATAAAAAAAAAATTTTTTAATGAACGACGTGTGTTGTTTATATAATATTACTGCTCCGTAATATTACTGTTCTCATAGGTTTGTATAGTGGTTGGTCAGACTGAATGCTCGCTTGCTATTTTGAGGTTCGCGAGGTCAAATCTCGGTGAAGACAGTGGTGTTTTTTTTTCAAATTTGCATTGATCATCTTGTACAGTATATTTTATGTGATATAACAACTAATTTGCTTTATTTAAGCAATGGCCTAACGCTTTAATAATAAAAAAATTTTTTTTGTTAATTTAGTTTTTTGGAAATTGTGGCTACAGATCGATAATTACAGAAAATTCTATTTTTCTACGTTTTTTATATAGAATTTAATTTTCCACAATTTATGTCACGAGAAAATTTTCCCATTACACGGGAAATGGCGCTTTTTTGACTACGATTTCACTGTTTTTACTGTCAATTCGTTGTACGATTTGGAAAATGGTCTCCAAAAAACCTAGAAGCCCTGGGGCAACGCGGGAACAGGGGGTACTACGGGCGGGGGAAAAATACTGAAAATGTCGCTTTTTCACCCACGATTTCACCATTTTGATCATTTTTTGATGTCCCCTCGCGCAAAAACTCTCCCTTTTTGACTGCTCTTTCTCCAGCGCTAGTTCCGCAGCTTCGGTGGATTATTCGGGCTACGCTTACCCGAAATTATAGGAAACATCGTAGTTTTTATTATACTTAATAAACTAAAATTATCCTACAAAGTTAAGCTAAACAATCGAGTCACTGAAAAAAAAAGAAGAAAAAAAACTCAAGCTGAGTGCTTAACATTATGTAATATTACAATTGTTGATTTCATTTGTAACAATTTCAATTCTAAAGAAAATTCCTTATAAACATTTATAATATTATTTATTAAAAAATTCGAAAACGCTTTCAGTCATTGAGAAAATTTGGATTGATTTCAAGACATTTTAGAGTATACTTTAGTATTAGACGATTTAGCCGAGGAAAATTATGTATACTTAAATTTCGACGATCCAGCACAGTCAGTGCAAAATTTTTCTAAATGAAAGTATCCCCGTAACGTATTGCGTAACACAAAAAATATTAACAATTACATCAGTATATTTCCTCAAGTTCAATTTTTCGACTTTATGTCTATTTTTTTTCGCAAACAAAAGACTATATAAGTTACGGCCAGTTTTGTAAGGTTTCACAAGCAGCAGCGTATGAAATTTCTGAATTCGGGACTGAAACAGTCGTGGCAGTAAAAAATGGTCCAGAGATTAGAAGAACCTTGACGTGAAATTCCACTCACTAGTGCATTCGACCTAATTAGGTCACTTAGGTAAACATTTGAATATTGGTTAACCTTCTTGGCATGACAAACGATGTCGTGAAAAATTCAAAATGATCGCGAGTCACTGTAAATATAATATTTTACACACATTTCATCCCAAATTGATTCGATCAATCGCTTGCAAGTTTGCTCGCCATTGTCAAGTTTTGTAACTTGAGAAATTTCGAACAAATATTGATATACAAATGCCGCGATAATTTCTTTAGTCCAATTGACATCAATGAAAAAAGTTTTAATGAATTTATAAAGAATAGCCCAAGATGATTGAATTTTTTTGCCCTGACTAAGTCGCTTCTTCAAATTTGGCGCGTGGAAAGGTTCAAAAAATCAGTTTTTCCCAAATAACTCGCTTAATTCAAGTCTTTCCGACAAATTACCTAATATCATATTTAAAGCTTATAAAATTCTCTACAAAAAACGTTATCTGTGTGTTTTTTGTAGCTTTAACCGTTCCAGAGATAATTGTTATTGAAAATTTAAAAAAATCAGCTTGGTGTGATTTCCGAAAATAAAAAATTTTTTTTTTGTCTAACGAGCCTGAGCTATTGTACCGATCAAGAGACTAACGTTTTTGACTTTAATATCAATTGAATTGAAGAAATTATCACGGCATTTATACAAAATAATGTTTGAAAATTCCGAAGTAAGAAAACCCGACAATAACCAGAAAATCTGCAGAGGACTGGTGTAGAATGACTCTACTAAGATGAAATGTGAGTAAAACAAGATATTTTTAGTAACTTACAATTTTTCCAAGCCTTTAACAACATTGTTCGTCTCACCCAGAAGATGAACAATATTCAGTTGTTTCTCTAGATGACTTAATATCCGAAATTCACTTGCGAGTGCAATTCCCAATCGAAATGCTTTTAATCTGTGGACCATTTTTCACTGCCACGGCAATTTCACTGTCAGGTTCTGGAATTCCATGCGCTATTTCTTGCGTAACCTTTCAGAAATTGACCGAAATCTAGTTGTGAGTTTTCTGTGAAAAATCGATAAATTTAATTTATGAAAATACAAATGTATCTAATGATTTTTATCTCACGTAATTTTAATGGATCCCGAAGATGCTTTCATTTGAAAAACAAAAAAATTCACCCTGACTGTGCCTAATCCTCCAAATTTAAATACTCATAATTTTCCTCACGGCTAAACAATCGAAAATTATTGACGCTTTCTGGAATTTTATTATAGTATGATATCCAACTAATTAAAATTTTCTCAATCACTGGAAACATTTTTCAAAATTTTAAACTTCACTATATGACACTCGATAAAAAAATTATTATAATAAGCTTCTAATAAAACACCGATTCATCATTTTTCTGAGAAAAACAAAAAGACAAAATGCCCAACAACTTGAAAATATAATCTACTACTTTGAAAAACTTATCGCTATGATTTATTATTCTTAGTACGCGACTGATGGCACGATTATTCTATAAATCTAATTCGTTATTTCCGCGTAAATCCGATTAAAAAAATATATTATGCTGCCCTGATTTGTTTGGTAACTTGAAATAATTTGTTACTACCTATAGAAATAGAAAAAAAAAATCATCTCATGACACGATTTCAAACTATAAAAACGAAAAAACTAATGAGAAATATTTTTTGTGCTTACGCGCAGCCTAAATTATCATCTACAACTCAAAATCCCACGGAATGCAGAGGAGTCCATCATTCATCACGGAATAATAATGTGTTACCCATAGCATCACACCCTCCAGCAAGGGTGCTAAACTTGTTTGATGTTTCAGCAATCTATTGCAGCATTGAATCATCAGATCTGGAGTGATGCTGTCGTCTTTATTCAATGCGGCCAAGCCCAATGCTTGTTTTGTCTTCTCATGTATCTCGCGTTCAACATGTTTTATCCTAATAAACAAAGAAAAAAAAAATAAGATTAATAACCTGCTTTAGTTTCATGTTTTTCGATTAATCTTACTTGTTGTAATGATTCAATCGTTTTGCAGCTTCATCCAGATTTTCGGTGATAAAAGTAACTAGAAGAAATCCAGGACACGACGATGGCACGATAAATTGTCCGGTTGGCGACAGCATCAACGGTCCTGCTTCTCTATAAAACAATCAAATGACTTTTTCGAAATTGTTATTATTTTGTTTAATAAAAAAAAAGGTACATACGCTTCAATTACGACTTCGTACGATGACAAACTCGATGGCCAACTGCTCGGATATTTGGATTTTCCCCGATAATCCGAGAGTATTGTTGTCAACTGGCGTAACTGCTTCTCATACTGTCCTGCCATGACTTTCGGCATGAATTTCCTGCACATATAGGCACATCTGAGCCTTACCATCACTCTATAAAATTTCTCACGTTGGTACACACCGTCGGCCGACTTTGATGTCCAGTAAAACGCGAGAAACTGCCTTCTCAAAGGCCGGCAGCTTCGTCAGAATTGTATCGTACTTTCGAACATTTTTTATCAGCTAGATAAGAACAAAATCAATTAATTGTGATAAAAATAGAAATTAATGTCATCGTTAAACTCACATCCAGCCAATTGTGTCGAACTTCTCCGGAATTCAACATGACTGTGCCTTCCAAACTGATTCCAGTGTCATTGGCAAAAACGAGAGTTCGATTTTTCAGTACTTCCATCTGCTCCGGGTGATGACGTGCCAGAGCTTGAAAAGCCAGTAAACATCCACGATAGTGAGCAATATTCCAGCCACAGTCCCAAATGATATTTTTCAGTCCTAAATCTTGACACAAGATTTTCTCGAGTTTTTCAACTTCCTCTCGCATGGGTCGGCAAGCTTCGAGTTTGACGTGCACCAAATTGACGTTTTTATCCAAATAAGACCTGCATGATAAAAAATAAGTAATAATAATGAAATTTTCTAAAAAAAAAAACAGAAAATCTTACTTTAAAGTGTCGGGCTCCGAGTCAATTTTCCGTCGCATGAATATCGACTGATAAAACGGATCATCCTCGAGGCTTGAAAAGTCTACCCCACGTCTGCCAGAATCCTGCCGAAAATTTCGTGTCCTTCCAGCCCGAGAATCAGGTTCCTCAATCTTATCGACGAACGTGGTCGGTAGATTGCAAGTCTTCAAAATCGATATTATCGTTTGCCTGAGATCTTTTTCGTCCAGTTGTATCTTAACTAAAGTGAATTTGCCAGCTTTCACCCCCTTGGATCGTAGGTAAAAGGGCAAGGTCACCGGTCTAACAGGTCTGTGTTGCTGCAGGGACTCTATAACACAGCTCAACTGCTTCAGGGAATTTTCATTGACTGTCTGTAAGGTAAAAATTATTTTTCAAACCTCTTACACGACATTATAAAAAAATTTTTTAAACCTTCTCTGACACATTGTGTGAAATATTTAGCAATTAATAAAATAAAAACTTACTCTTTGTGTTGGAAATTGACCAAACAGATCTGGATGAACGGTGAAATAAAATGGTCTGAGAGCCGTTGATACTTCTCCAGTGCTCAGAGCACGAACAACCTCTGTTCTGCAGAAACTAAACAAAAATATACCACGATAAAACCAAATTTAAATGAACTATTTAAATTTCTCACCATTTCCGCAGGGAACAATACATTTTTCACCATATACACTCCTCTGTATTCACAGATACACAATGAATCTGTTCCTACAAAGACGACTACAACTGCCACGCCAGCACAAAAGACAAAGAAAATTTATTAACACCCTGAGGTGTGTTGAAAATTTGATGAGTACGACGTGGCGTTCCCGATTTCAAATTATTAATAACTCAAAAATTTATCTAGAATATTTTTCTGACACATTTATATTATCACCGAACATAACCTCGAAAATTGGGCGACTTTGTCAGCGATGTATAAAAATACAATATAATCATAATATTTATATGCAACTGCAACTTCAACATGTTTTTATCTAATCGTTTTTGTACCAAATTGGCAAAAATTTCGCGATGCAATACTGCCCTCTCGATGTATTTTCCAACACTAAACACATAAACATGCGCTTCTGCAGCTGATCGACGAATCAAATTGGCAAAAATTTCGCGATGCAATACTGCCCTCTCGATGTATTTTCCAACACTAAACACATAAACATGCGCTTCTGCAGCTGATCGACGAAATTACACACTGCCATCAAGCATCAAATATGGATGTATAAGTGTTTAAATACCTAAACAATGGTCTGTCAAGTTGAACGTAAGTTCCTCGTACGATTGAAATTACACACTGCCATCAAGCATCAAATATGGATGTATAAGTGTTTAAATACCTAAACAATGGTCTGTCAAGTTGAACGTAAGTTCCTCGTACGATTGGGAGCACATGCAGATAATTCGAAAGTCGCTATAGGAATGAGAGATTAATGACAAGCATGAGTAATTACACCATTGTGACTCCGCGAGGAGCTCGGGTACGAAGTCTTTCTAAATCCAACAGATCGCTTTAGTAGCTAGTGAAAATCTCATGTATCCACACTCTGATTTATCGGAAAACAGTTAAATTTGCACATAATTATTTATATAATAAATACCTTTTATTTTGTTATCATTTTATGCAGATAAAATAGCGACAACATCTGCATGTTTTTCAGTTGATTTTTCGTGAGTATTTCCGTTTTATTTCCATTTTTTTGCTTCCAATGCGTCCTTGGACATGTGCTTTCACTCCTAGCATACTCTATCGACAAAATAGATATGTTAATAATTAATTTCCTTGCAGAGAATGGCATACTCTGTCAATAGAAGACCCCTGTTGGCCGCTGGAACCAGCGATAGCGACATGGATGATGGCATCGAGACGGAAATTGACGATGCCAGTGTTTCTGTTCCAGATCAGAAGCCTTTATTTAAATATCAGCCCAGAGATAGGTCTGTAATCAGAAAATTTAGGTTATTTGAAAATTTTGCTATTTTGCAATTGGTGTTTTAGGTACCATCTTGCTTATGTTGTTTTTTATTTACTTGGTATGAATACACTCATTCCATGGAGTTTTTTCATCACAGCCAATGAGGTGCGTTGTAAATACTATAATTTATTATAATTTGAATTTGATTCAATCTGTTTTTTTGCAGTACTGGATGTATAAATTTCGTGAAATTCATGAAAATAATACAGGAAATCATAATTATACGCACACAGAAATTTTGGAAAAGAGAACAGATCTTCAGGCTAGTTTTACATCATATTTAAATGTTGCTAGTGCAATACCAAATACATTTTTCCTTATTCTCAATACTTTTCTTAGTAAAAGGTAAGAAAAAATTTTTTTTCACAATTTTCTTTTTTCTTGTAAATAATTGAAAATTTTCCAGAGTGTCGCAGAAAACTCGAATGATAGGATCACAAACAATAGTATTGTTATTATTCATTGTAACTACGTCGTTTGTTAAAATTAATACAGATGAATGGCAGAATGAATTTCTGATCATTACTCTAACGACCGTAGCAATTGTGAATGGTATGATAATTTATTTATTAGATGCCAAACTGAAAGTTCAATTAATTCAAGAGGTTATTAGATAGTAGCAGCAATAATGAATTCATTTTTGTTGCAGCCCTGAGTGCCATTTTTGGTGGAAGTTTGCTGGGAATTGTTGGGCGATTCTCGCCACGATACATAACAGCTGTATCAGGTGGACAAGCACTTGGAGGAATTTTTACAGCTCTCACTGCCATTTGTTCATTGTGGATTGGTGCCAGTCCCGTCATTTCTGGCCTTGTATATTTTATCATCGGCGATGTTGTCTTGCTATTTTCACTGATAGCGTATATTCTGTTGGAACAAGAGGTACAGTATAATTAACACTAATCCTAAGCATATTACAAGATTGATATCATGCCAGAGATAATCAGCTTAAATTCTCGTTTTTTTTTCTAGGAATTCTTTAAACACCATATGATAGAAAAATCTCGCGATAGTGAAGCGACAAATTTTTCTGTCAATGCAGAGATTAGTTATGAAGGTCATAGAATATCTTATAAAAGGATTCTCCGTAGAATTTGGCCTTATGGATTAAGTATATTTCTGGTATTTCTTATAACAATGACTGTTTATCCGGGAATCACAGTATTAATTGAAAGTAAAGACAAAGGAAATGGCTATGCATGGAATGACATTTATTTTATGCCAGTTGTGACTTATCTCATATTTAGTTGTGGAGATTACTTTGGACGTCTGATGTCTGGAGTTTTCAAACGAGTTAGTAATATAAAATTAATTTGATTTCAATTGAAAAAAATTTGAATTTATTGCATTTTTTTTTTTTGTTTTTTGTTTTAGCCAAGAGATAAACCGTGGCTAGTGGTGATTCTCTGTCTATTAAGAGGCTTATTTATTCCGGCATTTATGTTTTGCAATGCTCAACCACGCCATCATCTACCTGTTTACATATCCAGCGATATTTTGTACATATTTTTAACTATATTATTTGCCGTTGGAAATGGATATTTGTGCAATATATCATTTATCCTGGCACCTACGTGAGTATTTAATTTTGTTTTTATTCATTTCAATCTATTGAATTAAATTTTTTATGGGTGATAAATTATTTCAGAGTGGTTGAACCAGATGAAAAAGAAATCGCTTCAGCAATGATGGGTGCATTTCTCGGTTTGGGAATATCATTTGGATCAGCATTTAGTCTCGGTTTAGTCAAAGCACTGTAAAGTTCAAGTTTTGTTAGATTTTTTATATCAAATACTGTAATTATATTAATTCTTTTAAAAATGTAATTCAAATGAATCTCCGTGCCACTGAAAAAATCAGTTAAATCTCAAATTAAATTCATTTTATCGTCTTTTTTTTTGGACATTTTATATTTTGACCAACGAAAGAATTAAAAATAAATAAATTAATAAAAAATTATCGATTCTTCATCTGGCCATTGTATTTAACTGTAAATCTAGTCTGCTCGATGTATTTGAAAGAACGAAAAAAAAGTCTATCGGTACAGAAATGTAGACTTCAATTTTAAAAATTGCGCGATAATCTCTTGATTTTTTGTATGTACACAATGTAAATAAAATATCCAGTAGATGGATAAACTTTAATTCATCACCGCTGTCGTCAACGTATAAACGACTATTTTTCCAAGATGAAAAATATCTCGAAAAATCAGCTTGGCTCACTGGAGCAGACACCTATTTCACGAGCGATACTGGCGCTCTTTATCAGTCAGCGGAACATAGACAACACCCATGAGTGATTGTTGTTTTATCTGTCCATCCGGAGTTTTGTCAAATTGGACGAGGGTTTGGTCAGAATTTTCTGCGCCTATCGGAACAATCATTCGACCTCCAGGCGCCAGTTGTTCGAGCAGCTGGACATGAAAACGATTGATAAAAAGATAACTAAATAATATAAGCAATAAATAATCTTACTGCGTGTGGTGTTTTGGGTGCTGCAGCTCCCACGTGAATGGCATCATAGGGAGCTCGTGGTAAATACCCTTTTCTCCCGTCTCCCACTGGAAAAAAAAAAAAAAAACGAAAATTTCACTCCTTTGAGACAGACTCATGAATCAATGTCTAATAAAATTGTCAACTCACCGACCAACTCTACTCGACCGCTCTCTAACAACTCTGGCTTGTCATTCTTGATGTTTTGAGTAGCGAGTTCCTGCAATTCCGGGATATGATCGATGCCCACGGCGATTCCCTCAGGACCCAGCATCGTTCCCATACAGGCAGTCAAGTATCCCGAACCCGATCCAACATCTAGAGCTCTATTGCCAGTTTTCAGCTTGTCCTCGAGCAATTCCAAGGCGTATGCGTGCTAAACAAATTCTTTTTTTCGTCTAACTGTAAAATTTCTTCATATTTGATTATAACTGATCTGCTTTGAGGTTGGGGTCAGTTGTCATGAATGTACTTATCGAAAAAAAAACCATGGCTGAGCGATTGAATTTGATTGTGAAAAAGGACGTACCATGTGAGGAGCACTTATGGTGACTCCATAACCAATTCCTTGAGGTGCATCAACATAAGGAATCGGAGAAGTTGTGTATTTTGCACGATCAACAGCACACATTGCGTCAAACACTCGATTTGTTTTCACGATCTTTGAACCTTAAAATCGTAAAATACATTGCACATAAATAAATTACATAAATATATTTACGTCATGGGAAAGTAGAAAATATTCAATGGGAAACAAAATTTACTTTTTAGATATTGAATAAGATCGCTGTTTGTCCTTGCATGATAACGACCAATATATGCCATTGTAAAAATAATAATTGAAAACACAATTAAAATATTAATAAATAAACTGAATGTGCATTCCAGTGTTATCGTTTTAACTGGCCTTTGCGTAAAAAAAATAGTTCAACGACACACAACCTGACGTACACACAACAACGCCATTTATAGATACAAGTGTCGATAAAACAGAAAAAGAGCGCGCGTGTGACGCACGCATGCAAAATTTATATACTAAAATTTGTTATTTATTAAAATATTCTATATCACTATTAATTAACGAAATTTTTCGCTGCAGGATATTAAGATTTATAAGTATGATAAATTATCATAATTTTTTTTTGGTAAAATACATTTTTTTTTAAATAATATAAAAGGGACTATACGCGAATTTGACATAATTGTTCAGTAAAATTGAACAAACATTGATCTGTAATATATATAATTTTCACACGTATAAAAATAAGACCATAAGAGCAAGAAACATCAATTTTTTAATTGAGTTTCAGGGTCGGTCAAGAGTACATAAGACACGTGCATGAGTTTCTGCGTTGAAACCGAGCCATCGAGCGCCTTATCGATTTGAACAAGGTCCTGAAACCGTTGGAAACCTTCGAAGGCAGTTACGGGAATTATCAAACGTCCACCCGGTGCCAATTGTTTAATTAACTGCAAATAAAATCCATGTTTTACTGTAAAAAATTTAAAATGTAGTCAATACCTCGTCAGGTACAGAGTCTGCGGCAGCTCCGACGTGAATAGCGTTGAAAGGAGCGTCAGCAGGATATCCCAAGCGACCATCAGCCACTATCGATTTTTACTAATTACTATAACAGAATAAAATATAGTTATTTTATTTTATCACAGAGTCTAACCGACAAACTTGATGCGTTCCTCCTTGACAAAGTGTGGACAATCAGCGAGGACGTTTTTACTCGAAATTTCCACAAGCTCCGGTATATGCTCCACGCCAACAACATGTCCACGAGGTCCCACCATAAAACCCATACATGCTGTTAAATATCCCGAGCCCGATCCAACATCCAATGCTCGAGCACCGTCTTTCAATTGATCAGTAAGAATGGATAGTGCATAAGCATGCTGAAAAGTAAAAAAATTCATTATTAAAATATATAAATAAAAGCTCGGAAAATTTCCGAACTAATGAAATTATTTAAAGTAAACATTGGTTGACATATTGTGATAAGGAATTGACCTTGATAGCACGGATTTATTATTTTTCTTTGATTAATAGTGATTATAGCAGAGATGAGATTTTTTTATTGATCCTCTCTCGTCATACTATCGCCTTCAATCCAATATTTTTTATCAGAATGATAAAAAAGAGAAAAAATACATGGTAAAACCTAAGAACACACCCTTTTTGATTATTCTCATAAAAAGTTTTGTTCATGATTCAGAAAATACACTGAGTTTTTCCCCCATAGAAAAAATTTATAAAACACGATATATTTTATTAATAAAAAAAAAGTTTGATACTGATGGCTATAATCCCTCCCGCCTGCCCGGAGCAATCATATTTTAAATTTTTTATATATTATTATATATTCCATTTTATGTATTAAATAAATATTTTAATATGTATGAATTTTATATTTAATTTATACCATTTAGCATATTTTTTATATATATAATTTTTTCCATGGGGATTATACTACTTTTAAATAGTAAACAGCCTTGGTAATAAATAAATAAATAGGTTATAATCAATTCCAAGTATTTTTATAAAGAATTGCGGCCGGAATGAAGCCTATAGGCGTATACGAAAAAAAAAAAAAATTTCAGACGATCATAAAAAATAAAATGAAATCACTGATTATAACTAAATAAAAAAAAAGTACGTGAAGATTTAAGTTGTCGTGAATAGAAGGAGAATAGAATTACAGTAATTGAATCGAAATTCATCGAGTATCATGCCATTGTAACTAAAAATATTCGCAAAAAATGGACTATAGACGAGTGTAGAGCACACTCTACTGCTTATTCGTATAAAAGTGCAAAAAGAATGAATTTTTTACCATGTGCGGAGCGCTTATTGTAACATTGTAGCCTATCCTTCGCGGTCGATCCAAATATGGATCACCTTCATGACAATATCTTCCACGGTCGATTGCAGTCATGGCAGACTCTGCAGCTTCTGTCGTTAGAATCCCAGCCTCTATATAGACAATGAAATAATAAATTAGATGTGTCTCTAGTGAGATTAAACACACTCGCAAAATGTATACCTTTTAGTTTCTCTATCATCTCGTGATTTGTTGTACCACTGCAGTGCCATGTCATTTCAGCTAGAAGAAAAAAAATATACAAAGCCATTATAAAATATTGACTATAAGACAGTGACGTAATTTGTAGATTCAATATTAAAAAAATATATATATATGTATCAATAAAACCGGAAAAGTTGTTTATTCCCGTGATAGGAATGTATATATCATAAATTAATTTTAACCCATTCTTAAGCCATAATTATATTTATCGAACAAAAAAATTTTTTAATTTATTCATAGCTTCATATCGATAGATTATTTATATTTTACGGCGTATAATAGATAAAACTAACATAGGGAAAATTTGCAAAACTTGATAAAATGATTTTTAAACGGCGAAGAAATAAATATTATAGATTGAAATAGTTTAAAGAATAAATTATTTGGACGAAGTTATAACGATTATGTCTATGTCTTGCAAGAACTCTCACGTGGTGTTAAGATAAGAGCGACATGCGACCGCCCCCAGAGTCCACCAATCGCTATAAATTGAAATACAGAGGATGAAACTTATGAATTATAGCTACGAACGTGCGTCTGACAAAGTCAAGGTCTCATCTGTCGTATAAACTGCGATTACTCGTCATTTAAAATTTCTAAATCCAATATCCATAATTTAAATATTTTTAAAATGACCAATAAATTACAAACTCCACCGGGCGAACCGGCGAAATTGCGTCAATTCTTCGCGGCAATAATCGGTAAGTCATAAAACCACTTTTTCTATATATACCTCCTTCTCAGTGAAGAAAAATTCCTTCAAAATGATTTTTAATTGTGAAAAAAAAATTTAATATTACAGCCAACATCATTGCCATATCTTATGGGACAATAATCGGATGGGCATCGCCAACTATCCCTCAACTTCTGGCTGTAGACAATCCCATCGGAGGCGAACCATTGACCAGCGAGCAAGTGTCATGGTTGAACAGTGTGATGTGCATATCCGGATTGGCAACGCTTCCATTTTGCAGTTTTATCATCGAAAAGTTAGGTCGAAAACTAACGGGTTGTCTGGTGGCCATTCCCTTCGGCCTTTGTTGGCTGATGGTGTTGTTTGCGTCGAATTTCACGTGGCTTCTCTTCGGCCGACTATTTTCCGGCGTGGGAGCGGCACTGGGTCTCGTTCTCGTGCCTCTGTACGTCACGGAGATTGCGGACGACAGTATACGAGGTCAACTGGGCAGTTTCATGGTGTTTGCCGTGAATATTGGAATATTTCTGGCATACCTAGCAGGCGCAGTGTTGTCGTACCATGTCCTGGCAATCTGTGGCTTTCTCATCTTAGTGGTCTTCCTGGGCTGCTTTGTTTTCATGCCTGAGACTCCTGTTTACCTCGTGCGGAAGGACCGCACGGCACAAGCCATTAGGTAACTCATACTTCACTTGTATCTCAATGCCAAAATTATTGAATAATCTTCTAGCCTCGATGACAATTGCTGGCAAGTGAATAATTACTGAATTATTGTTGGCTAGGTCCTTGATGTGGCTGAAAAACGACGATAAAGTTGCGGTAGATCTTGAATTGTTGAAACTTCAAGCTATTACCAAGACTGACTCGAGTAGTGACAAGTCGGTGGGCTTTCGAGACCTTTTTAGAGACAAAGGAACCATCCGAGGACTCGCTATCTCCATTGCACTGCTTGGTGGGCAGCAAACCTGTGGAATTTCCGCTGTGGTGAGTATTTTTAATTTTTATCTCGACGATTTGCGTCTGGAATGGAAATAAAAAATTAAATTTGATTTAAGGTGATGTATACTGCGTCAATATTTCAATTGGCGGGAAGTTCAATGTTGCCAAACACTGCGACAATTGTCGTTGGAGGCATTCAAGTGTTTGGATCATTTCTGTCGTCGATGATGATGGAACGAGCCGGTCGACGACTGCTCATTCTCATTTCCTGCGCTGGCATGGCCGTTTGTCATGTGATATTAGGCATTTTTCTTTGGATGCAGGCCAAATCCTTTGATGTTTCTTCGTTTAGTTGGATTCCAGTTTGTGTACTGAGTGTTTTTGCGATTGTTTATTGCCTTGGGATGGGTCCAGCACCTTTTATCGTCTCCGCAGAGGTTTTTAGTGCCGATATATCCGGCTATGGCGTGTCAGTTGGTCAAGTTGCTATGTGGGTTATGGCATTTGTAGTCGTTAAATTTTTCCCCTCGTTGACAATCGCTTTTGGTATGCACGGTTGTTTCTTCCTGTTGGCATGCTGCTGCATTTGCACTTTTGTTTTTACATTTTTCGTCATCCCGGAGACTAAAGGACGAACAATCGAGTCTATTCTCGATGAACTCAATGGATGTCCGAAGAATTTAGAAGCTAGTGGATACATTAAAGCCTCCTGTGGTGTAACGGAAAAAAATGACTCGTCGTTTGCAGTGTAAATTTGAATTATTAAATTATGTAGCTCTCTTTTTTTAAGGTTACTTTGTTATATCGTTAAATTAACTTTAATATAATTTTTATACATTTAAAATAATTTTTTATGTATAATTTACGTTAAGAATTTATTTATTTTTGTTAAGTGCACTTGAGTATCGATTTATAATTTATACAGCTGATTTCAAATTTTCAAAGTAAATTTTCATATTTCAGTCGCATAAAAATGATTTGTTTTGAGCACAGTATAATAATTTATGATATAATATCTAATGATAATAATAATGAGGATTAATTTTCATTATAATTACTGTATAATATTTTTCTCTTATTATTTTCACAATTCGAGATAATTTTGGATGCGGGAAAAACATGATAGTTATATAAATATAACCGTAATGTCAACATCTTAATACCATAAAACAATAAATAGTCCGTGAGAGCGCGAACAATGCATCAGAGTGAAGAGGTAGATTGTTTATATCAATGACCTTATTTCGGACACGAAAAGTCACGACACATATATACGAATAATTGCGAAATCTTCACATTAACGCATTATCTAAAGCCTCTTAATTGTGAGCACGCGACAATACAATAAAAACTATGTTTGTTAGGCATATACAAATAATTAAATGAATCTTTTATCTTTAAATTTACCTAGTATTGAACTCTCGCTGGGTGTCTTCTGCCAACAATAAACAGCACCAGAGCTGACCTCCTATGACATATACAGAGCGGCCATGTCAAGATGATATCCAACTAAATTTCCTACTTTATCTTCAGTAAATACAAAATCAAAAAAATTTATTGTTAAAAAAATGTTTTTTTATCAATTAAAAACGTCACATTTACATATTTACAAAATAAATTAATCATCCTCAAATCTTTTGCGGACATTTTTGTTACCTAATTTTCGCTTTTTAAAAGTCGTTTTTAATGCAAATTCCTCACCACCATCATCACTGTCACCAGTTGAAATTTTTGTCACAGTTTTTTCAACAAACACTCGTTGAGGCACTGGCTCAGGGATTATTGGTTGAACTATCGGAATTGATGTCTTTTTAGGCAGCTGCAGATCCACAACTTTCTTTGGCCTGAAAATATAAATATCATTGATTGTATGATATGATTAATGAATGGATGAATGTTTTTTTAAAAGAATTACGTTATCTCGACAGTTTGCCAAGGCCCGTAGGGATCTATTCTTTCAGGAATGCTGTAGTCTTTTCGATAAACTATCGCTTGGTTTTCGTTGAGGTCTTCCTGTTTGTAAGATTGTTGAGAAACATCGGCTGGATTGAGCGGTGGTTCGTTGGTAAAATGCCTCTTACCACCGTCTCTGAGTTCTCTCAGTTTTTCACGTTCTACACAGGCCCTTTGTTCCTCCAGAATATCCGCCTTTTCTCGAGCTTCCTCTTCCTCCAGTTGTTCCAAGAGTTCTGCTTGAATGGCCTGCTCTTTTACCTCTTCCTCCTGCTCGGCAAATGTCATGAAACCCTCCTCAGGTGGATCCCACGTTCTTTCTAAACGTTAAATTAAATTGTCAATATAAATATTAATATTTTTTGTGATGATGAGAAAAAAAAAAAACGAGAAAAAACTTGCCATTAGTGTCGATGTGCCAGTAATAAGTGTATCCTTCAGGACTTAGTGCCTCGTACCATGCTTTTCTCACAGCTTTTTTCTTTATTTCAACATTCTGTCCTCTTTTTCCTTTTCCCCGTTCGCGGGATTTTTCCTGAGCTTTAATCTCACCACTGGTACCGGCTGGCACATTCGCAGGACGTGTTTGCGGTTCTCGAGCAGCTCGGTAGAATGTCATTGGGTTGCAGAAGTCAACGTTTGATGGGAGCTAATAATAATTTTAAGTATTATTATTCAATTCTGGATATGAATTATCTACTCTAACATGATGAATAATTTTTTTCCGAACTTAAAAATATGAAAATAATTTTTTTTCGACGTCTGATGGACGTTAACAACGATTTTGAGTGTTATTAGAAAATTCCAAGCATAAATAACATTCGAAATAATTTTTTCGTCATAGCGGGAGTAAATGGCGTTTTTGCTCCCTCTTTTCCGGGAGCAATTTTGCTCTATTTTCTCCCGCTACGAAGAAAAATAGTATGTTTACCTCGGGATGGAAAATAGGTTATTTTAATCCTTTTTGCTCCCTTGGTGAGCAATGTACTATTTCCTTACTTTAAAGCATTAAACTAATTTTTTTATGTGTGTAATACAAATTAATGTTTTTTTTTTTTTCGGTTAAAAACTCACATTTTTACTCAGTTTATGACGTGGATTAGTTTCCGGCGCTGCATCAGGCATTCGATTAGGATTGCTAAGTATCTGAAAAACAAAATTATACTGTAAAACAGTGATAATTTAAGTATTAAATTAATTAGAAGAGTAACTACCGAAGTTTTTTGTTCAAGTCGATTTTGCTTGTCTTGAATAATTTGTTGAGCTGTCAAGTCCACAGTATTGCCATCGATGTCTTTGAGGTAAGCTGCCTTTGCCGCCTGAATAATCCAAAAAAAATGGAAAATAAATTACTAATTGCTGGAGAAATTACAAAAAAAAAAAAGGTAAAAAATGTACAAACATTTTCCATGTTTTTGAGATCATTCTCAAATTTTTTTGCAATTTTGTGCTGCTTCGCACTATTTTTATGAATTTCTTTGAGCCTTTTTGCAACATTTTCCTTGTGTTTTCTTCCACCTTCATGCGACTCAATCCCCGGCTTATTATCTGCAATCCAACACTTGCAAAAGTCACAAAACTTGCGACCCTGTGATTTCCAGTAGTCAGCCCTAAAACAGACACAAAAACAAACAAAAGTTAGTGACAAAAATTTCGCTTCTAAAACTTTATAAAAGTTTTTTATTTTCGATAGTTTTTTTATATTTATAGTTGACCATTTATCAAAATTAGAACTTGACAAAAAATATCGAATATTTATGGAACTAATTGTCAGATGAGAAAAATTTAAGTTTAATACAAAAATTGATATTTTTTGTCTATATACGTCGACGAGTTTGAAAGCAAACATTTACGATTCTTAGGGGATTTTAGTTGACTTTGTGGCCAAGGGAATCTATTGTTCTGACAGAAGATTACAGCTTCTAGTTACAAAATATCGAATTTCCATTCTATGAATAATATCCCTGTCCGAATGTAAATCCCCATGAATTATTCCTACTGTTTTAATACTTCATAAATAAATAATATTGTTATATCACATCACTAATGGTGTATCTAGAATAAGTTTTAGAGCATTTGGTCGAAAGAAAATTTTTTTTTTGTTTTAAAAATCTCCCAAGAGCAATCTTGCTGTTTTCATGATTTTTTTTTATTTTTTCGATAATAACTCATCAAATAATCAAAATAACAAAAAATGTTATTTAAATAAAATAATTGGGAATTAAATTTCCTACAAAAACTGTTAAATAAATTTTTTTTCAATTTCCCTTAGTTATCGAGAAAAATAAGATTTTCGCTAATTTACATTTTTCAAAATATCTCGAAAACAAAGCTAAATATTGAAAAAATGTATTGTACATTTTTTATAGACAATTAAATTACCCATCATTTAACAATAATAACATTTTTTGATATCTCACTTATTTACTGAGTTATCGAGACATTAAGCACGAAAAATGAAATATCATGATTATGGTTAGAAGAGTATCCTAGATGCATATCAGCAGTTGTGTAATTTTGTTAAATAAGCAGAACTGTCACGGACTTGAATTTTAACAAACGCTTCTTCAACTATTTCACCAAATTACAAACTTTAATAAACAGGAAATCATTTTCATAAATCAAAAAAGTAAAAATTTAATATAATAAATAGAAATTCTTTAACTTTTATGCAATAAACTGTTCAAATTAACAAAAATATCAATCAAATATACTTAATTAAAACAATTTCATATTCCAAATATATAATTTAATATTTAAAATACTTAATAATTGAAAAAAAAAAAAATTTTTTTCCACGCACAAGTGATTCTTTTTGTATTTGACAGTCATTAACACGTATAGAATTTATATGAAATATATAAAAACACTCTAGTCATTCGATATTCATTATAGTGGACGACCTCGAGATAATTGCTTGCAGCTTCAGCAGGTCATATCACATGACGCAGCAGCTGTAATAATATCCTACAACATTTGTAAAGTAATTCAACACTCTTCAATCATCATTAATGAAAGCTCAAATTGGAAAATTCGATTTAAATCCAACGTTTGCTTGGCACAATAGAAAAAAAAATTAAATTAAACTCAGAGACGCACTTGAACGACTGCTATTTTCATTACTAATCGATCATTTCTCCTCGTAACATCACGTACCACGATGAAATATGGATGCAGAGGGTGGGTAAAATATCAAGTCATTTCTTGAAAGCGTCAGTCGACTTGATCTCCTGTTGCCGGACTCCAAGTTGCACTCGCCAACTTTTTACTTCACGTTTCGCTCTGCAGTTTCGATGTGATGATGATAGCAAAAGCGTGGTTGCCTATAGGCACTATAGCTATACTCATCGTGTCGCTTGTCAACCACACTAACTACACTGATGTCCGTGACCATTTTTCCATCAGCTCGTCGCGTTTAAATGCAACGTGCGACTCTAAGAATTCTTTTTTTTTTCTTACCGTTTTCTTTTACTCTTGTAGGCGCAATTTGTAACAAAAGATAAATTCATATCTTACTGCTATAATAATAAAAAGCCATTCGGCAGCCGAAATGGAAGTAGATTTCTTTTAGATATCTCATCGCGCCTTTTATCGAATGATGATTAAAGGCCCTAAAAGACGAAAAAATAATTAAAATAAGTAAAAAAAAAACGATATAAAATTTTTTTACACCCTCCTACGTCGTTTTCTCAAGTGAGGCCCTATTTTTCGAAGTTCTCCAGACAGTAAGGCACCTAGTACCTACAGGTGGGCCTCATTCGATAAAAGGCCCGAAAAGAAGAAGAAATAATTAAAATAACTAAAAAAACGATATAAAATTTTTTTTCGTCATAGCGGGAGCAAAAATCCTATTTTCTCCCGCTACGACGAAAAATAGTATGTTTACCTCGGGATGCAAAAGAGGTTATTTTGACCGTGAATTCCTGCCCTCGCCTTCGGCTCGGGCAGTAAACTTTTCACGGTCGAAATGACTTTTTTTCCTCCCTTGGTGAACAATGTACTATTTCCACCCTCCTACGTCGTTTTTTCAAATGACGCCCTATTTTCTTAATAGTAAATTAATATTCAGAAAACATAAAGAATAATTTAATGATTGTTCTAATTAATATCCTATATATCACAAAATTGATTGGTAAACAAAATATTATAGCCCTGAAATACAGAATTGTGGTCCTTAATAAAAAAGATGACTTTTTTAATTTAAATAACGGATAGAACTGAGCTTATTGTATATAAAATGTATATAAAATAGTAAAATAAAAATTTATTTCATTGATTTATAATTTAATATGTTTTCATGGATAACATTGAGTCAAACTTAAATCTTAGCTTAGAAGCCCTGGTATATTAGTAACTCCGAATACCAGGATTATTGTTGTCAGGAAGCCGGATTTTACAAGTATAATCAATAGATTTTGTGGAAAAAAACTTATTGGTAATCCTATCTAAAGCTTGAAATATTTTATTTTTATATTCACCGCATAGTCAAACTTCTCAATTGTGCACTCTAGTTTTTCTAGCCGAATAAATACAGTTATTGAACTAGTGATTTTTTTTTTCGGGACAATGTCCATACCTTGATGGTATGGAATGAGGTCAACCAGTTCCCTTATATACTCGTCGCTGTATATTCATATTATTGTTCATGATTGAATAGTCCATCAATTAGAACTGGACCAAGAGGACACTGATGAAATCTGGACGCGTTTGTGCGACTGAATGAAGAAAGTCAATGTGATAAATGTGTCAATATGCATTGATAAGATTGAAATACCCATATAACCCTTCTCACTATATTATGCAACAGTATATAGATAAGAGCTAAATGTCGTTGAATAAGACGTTTTAATTGTTCAATGACCTGTTTCTTGAATGTTTAAATCGGATAAACAATTTTACTACAGGAAAAAATACGTTTCACTTGTTCAATATAAAAAAAAATCAATCAAAAATACAGTCATACATGAATATTTATAGAAAGTAAAAAAGTTTCACTAATAATTCTAAATTTTAATGCTAAAATTTTGATAAAGATACAAGTTAGTGAGATTTTGCTAAGGACCTTTTTTGTAGCCAATAAAATTGTCTACAAAAAAGGTCTCTTGAGAAAAATTTGTATCTTGAATAAATTCAAAGATATTTTGATTTAAAACAGCAAGACAGCGTTTGGTTTTATACGCTCTTTTATCGTTATACACACGATACACCAATAAATGAGAAATATTGATTATTAAAAATCGAGAAATCGTTATCCAGACTGACTGAAAATATTTACTAAAAGTTTTTTAATAACCAAAAAAATAAGTTTAACCGAACTAACAATCAAATAATCATTGATTACAACCTTCGGATTGTTATTTCAGATATAAATATTCATTGGATGAATTTCAAACGACTCAGTTGCGATTGCATATACATTTGTATGTATAATAATGATCTTAGTTGCAAATTATCAGTGTTAACTCTCTGATGTGACTTGCCAAATGCACAATAAACAAGTAAAAATATTGCATCACACTGAAATAATCAACTATAGCAACTGTATCTTGCGTGTTGCGGTCTTGGCGAGTGAAATAGACACGCTTTTAGGCGGCTTCACATCACAGTCGAGTACGAAATTCTTCAACGTGAATAAACGCTTAAGATTGTACTGCCGTGAAGATCAACTAATGAAAAATTTAGTCCTAAATTTCATTGATCAGTAAAATTTCAAAGCGATTTTTCGTCTGTAAGTGGTGAAATTAATTCGTAAAGTTTGAATAAAATACACAGGACCTTAATGGCAGTGTCTGAATTGACGCGCTTTTAATCAAAAAATAATAATACTTCTACTGACCACAATCTAATAAAAAAAAAACGATTATGATAGTCTTTGATAAACAAAGAATTTTTCATAATAATTGCAAAGAAAATCCGTCGTTTTTAACTTTTTCTTTTTATTAATAATAAAGAAAACGCATGATGTAGCCACTTACATTTGAGAAAAAAATTATTCAAGTTTGCATGAATATTCAAATCTATGATGAAATATTTTAATCATGAAATTTAATGCATTTTGTTGGTTTACAAAAATATCTGTTAAAAATTTGTATTATTTTTTAGTCAGTACGGCAATGCTGCGGGTCATGAGCAAAAACAATGTGCTATACTATTTGTTGGTTTACAAAAATATCTGTTAAAAATTTGTATTATTTTTTAGTCAGTACGGCAATGCTGCGGGTCATGAGCAAAAACAATGTGCTATACTATCTATATAACTACCCAAGAGAGTCATAAGGACACAATAACTCCTATATAAATTCCTAATTCCATGAGATTCAATTAACTCCGCGGCCAATGCACTTATCTATATAACTACCCAAGAGAGTCATAAGGACACAATAACTCCTATATAAATTCCTAATTCCATGAGATTCAATTAACTCCGCGGCCAATGCACTCAAATAGGCATTTCATCCGTTTAGAAATGCCAGCATAAAACTCTGATAAATTTTCGTGTCGGGCATCAACCATTTATCCTACTCTCGTTCTCTCACATAACACATCCCTTGAATTTCATATCCGCAATTGTGCATCCCTGCTCTAAAGAATTCCAAGAGAATTCTGTGTGTGTACACTCCGTTGAAAAAAAACAATTACCCTCAAATGTTTGCCTGAGGAACAAACGAATTTTCACTTTTAGTAAATTTATTATACTAATTAATTAAAATTTTTAATTTTATCTAACAGTAGCCATATCAATTTGATAAAACCTCTCATACAAATTGTGTGCGGTATTTGAGAGGGGAAAAAAACCTGCCAATTAATTAGGAAGAGTTTTAAATATTTTTTAATTAAAATAATTAAACAAAATTAAATAGAATTCATTACTATGTGTAACTACTGTTGCATAACACTCGAGGGAACTGTTCATTCGAGCTTGCACTAATGCTCATCAGTGGTATAATAGTTGTTACGAGGCAAAACCCACAAATGTGACATTCAAATCTTCGTTATTCAATGCAGGAAAAAAAAAGAAAAAAAAAAGGCATTGAGTGCTGTTTCTGACAATTTCTTTTTTGGGAATTTTTTCTTTTAGCATAGAAAGAACTCAAAATTACATGATATACCGATATCACGCACTATTAATAATAAAACCCTGTGTATTCATGATAATTTGAGTGCTATAAATAATACTGACAGACTCTGCGGATCTGTCTAGACATTCTAACGAAGTTATTACACGTCTAATTTGTCATTTCAAATGTTTGCAAACACTAAACATTCAAAAACTTATACAAAAATAAACCGAAAAAAAAAATAACGATTTATTAAATGTATTAGGAAAAATTGTAATATCCTTGATTTTTCTATTTGACAGGATGTTTTTATTAGATTTTTTTATAGGAATTAATTTGATTTATAATTTAATGACATTTTTATACATGTAGAATTAATTTAAATTGAGAAATAAAACAAGAATAACAGTAAGCAGTGTGTTATAATGCAAATAAAAGGGAAATTAACGTGGGTGGTATAGAGTAGAGCCATGGGCAGAAGGCAATTTACTATATATTGAGCAAGAAAGTTCAGTGTTGAATATTCGACAACACAGAGGGGATAAAGTCATCCCTAAATAGAGGAGGTTAGATGAGAGATATCCTCGAGACAGACAGGTAGATGCCTAGAGTATAACAATATTGCCAAGTTTATCCATTGTTTCTCAGTTTTAATTAACAAATATGAATTTATAATCAAGTAGAAAGTTTAATAAAATTATTTTATGAATAAAATAATTTATAAAATTCAATTTTAAATAAATTTCATTTGCATGAAAATATTATTTCAAGACATATCCAGATTTTAATGTAATTATTTTATAATTTTTTAAGCAGGTAATAACATTTGATTAACATTTTTAAATCTTTAATTTAAGTAGAGGAATGTGAAATTTCAAATTAAAAAATTCCTAGTCTTAATTAATTATCAAGATGAATTTTAATCATATTAAAAAGGATATTTCTCTGTGATTTATTAAAATAACTTTGTTTATGTGAAAAAAAAAAATTGTTTTAACGGTGTAATTTTGTCTCCAATTGAGGAAAAATTATGTATAGTTGAAATGATTCGACAGATAAATTAGTAAGTTAGGTCTAGACGTTCTCTCGCCCTCTGCCAAATCTAAATTAAATTTTTGCAATGTATATAAGCGATATCGCAGCGTCTTACGCGGCAGAGAGTTAATAACTAATTAAAACTAATGCACGCGTTTCTGCGATTGATATACGACAGGAAGTGCAAGTTACGGAAATAAACTTCGGCCCTATTCACAAACAGCTCATTTACACAAGTGGTCAGTCAACTAAAACATATTAAAAATATTTTGCACAATGTAACAAAAGCAAAAAAAAATTTTGTTCACAAAAAAAAAAAAATCGGAACAAACCAAAATTGTTGGGTGATTTTTTTTAGATGAAAAATTTTCATAGGAACGTAATAATGTATTACTTGAAAAAAAAAAATACATAAAAGTATATACTGCGTGCTGCAGGGCTTTTAAGACATACATAAAACAAGAATCATAAGTGCTCACCACTTTACGGCCTTTATAGAGAGTAGAATTTTTTTAACACTCAAAAAACCAAATTTAAAAAATGAAAATTTTTTATTTTATATTAGTATAGAAATATCGAAAAATTTACCATCTTATTCGGACGAAAATTTTATTAATTAAAAAAATCCGAATATTTATAAATAGTAGATTGTAAATTTTTTTTTATATTCCTGCAATTTGATTAAAAAAAAATGACAATAATTTATCGTATATTAAAAAAATCGAAATATTAACTATTTCAAAAAAAAAAATTTTATTTTTGATTAAAATTAACTATTCAACAATGTGCGAATACATTTTTTACTTTTTAATACCGTTTAAATGGTGTTAATTACTATAGAATTAATAAAAAATTTCAATATTCAAAATTATTACTAATTATTTTGTCAGTTTTTTGAAATTTCTTTTTTTCAAACACATTTGCGATTAGAAAAGTTCTTTCTGAGCCTGTCAAATGTATATTCGAATTTCCTCTCCACATTTACTCAAAAGTCTATTTTTTTCATTAATACAATGAATTTTTCAACTCAAAAATTTTTTTAAAAATAAAAAAATATATATAAATATCAATTATTCAATAATTTTCAAGTCTCAACTTTAATTTTCGTCAAAGTATGAATTTTTTCGGGGGGAGAAGGATGAAGGTACAAAAATTTTTCTTCAAAAAAACACTTAGCTTTTTTAAATAAAAAAAAAATTTTATATGTAGCTTACTTGTGATTTGAAAAATATTGAGAATTACATTTAAAATATTTTATTTTATTTCTAAAATATAATTTAAACACTTTTATAAATGAAATTATGACTATAAAATTTTTTTGAATTTTTTGTTTAATAATTTATATATAACTACATAAATATATGTATATTTATACTATAATCGATAATGAAACAAAATTGACTAGAACTTAATTCCATTGGTCCGTTCATTATAATTTGGTTAATATTGGCTTTTCATACCGACGAGGACTTTAATATAATTATGAATACCTTTCATATTTAAGTAACTATATATATATATATATATACCTAAAGGATATTTTACTGAGGAAATATTTGTGGTTTTTACAAGAGGGAATATATGAAGTATTATTGAATCCTACTTAAAATATACTTAGTGAAGAGTATACTTTACAGACAGACAAAGAGTGAAAAACACAAATTGACAAATCTCCCTTCTGACTATAGATATCAAGATGTATGTATATTATATTCTTTACACTCAATTTCAAGATGCTATATATACGCGATTTCGGCTATAGAAATAAATCCTTGAGTTTAGCCTACTTTAACTTAAAGTTATCCCTGCAGGTCTTTATTTAGATTTATTCAAATATGTTTTTCAAGTTTTACCCATTCAAAAATTGTTTCATTAAAAATTTAACAAGTTTAAAAATGAAACTCAGAAACTTTCAATCAAAGTTTCCATCTATTAATTTTACATATAAACATTAATAAATTATTTTCAATTAAATCAAACGAAAATATATCTTAAATAAATATTTTCACTAAAACTTTTCATCAATATTAACTAATACTCAACGATAAAATTAATTTACTTTTAAATTTTTGTAAAAATCAGTATAATAGAAAGAAAACTCAACAAATTCTACTTTAATCAAACTTATAGTCCCAAAAATAACAATTGATTAAATTCATTACAAAAAAATTTTCAAAATCAAAAAAATTCCATTTCACTAAATTAAATATTTCTTCTCAGAAATAAAATTTTTAATAGAAATAAAAAGACTTCTAAAAAATGAGAAAATTCTCTGAGTTAATCAAAGTATCAATAAATAAAAAATAAATAAATAAAATTTCCAAGATTAAGTCACCGTAAGCCTATAATTCACTTAAAACTTTGCCGATATGGCTATCTCTGAACTTCTCCCTGACCAACAATGAACATTTAACCTTTCCATCAGCTCCACCCCAACTATACTCATCAATTTACAATAAAATATGAAAGGTTGATTGGCAGAGAAGAAATACTGAATTCCAAATAAGTAACAAAGTAATTCTGCACCAGCCAGTGATATAACAAAGTGTGCGAGTATATTGCTGAATAAGTTTGAATCCAAGCCAAGAGTTGTATACACTTAACATATTTGATCTCATTTCACTGAATTTCTTCTTGCACACATACACACACACACACACACACACACACACACACACACACACACACACACACACACACACACACACACACACACACACAATGCAATTTAAATATCTATTGAAAAACAAAGAAAAAAATCAATTTTTCACACTTTTTTAAAAGCGAGTAATTAAAATACATGAATTCCCATCGATTCTAATATTCTTCACTTGAATTCATTGAATATCCCTGTTTTTCCCGTGAGAATTTTCAATATTTCAAGCTTCACCTATGCACAAATAAAATTTAAAACTAATTAACAGAGAAATTGTCATTGAATGTCACTAAATAATCACTCAGAGAGGGTGAAAATGACAATAGACGACATTTTGTGGAAATTTCATCATCCAGGAGCCATATTCCTCTGCTTAGTAAGCTCAAGTAAAACCGGATAGTGAAGATCAGTACTGTATTCATTGGCCTGCTGCAACTCCAAGTGTCTCGACCATACTCTTGCACTGTAGTGATCCGTTTGTCGTGCACGAAAGCCACGCTTAACAGCTGCCTCGGCAAATTTTTGGAATGTTGTTCCACGTCTTGGTGCCATCATCAGAGCAATTCCATCGTCCGCCAACCAGCCATATATGGTTTCCACGAGGTCCAGTCGAACATCGTCAAAAAATAAACAGTCTGCACTGAGAATGACGTCGTAGAGTCCTTCAGTTCGTCGGGATTCGTCTTCAACATCCGTTATCCAGGTCTTAATCGCCAAACATACAATAATAACATCCATTACTTAATCATCTTGGTGTTCGTGAGCCTCTTAACCGCTTTTTCTCCACTTAAAAAAGTATTAACGCAAGTTTTTCGCATGAAAAACATTAGAAAAAGCGTTATTAATGTATTTTTAAGATTAAATAATGTTGATTAATTTTTTTTCATAATCTAGTAAGCTTTAAGAATTACGAACAAAGGGAGGAAAAATGTAAAAAAAAATTTTTTTTAATAAAAATAATTATTTCACATGGCAGTAAAAAAGTGTATCGTTAAAAAATTGTGACTTTTTTATTTGCTAATATTTTAATAAAAACGCAATTTGTGAATTAATAGATTGTGTTATTTCTAAGTAATACTGAAAAAACCATTTTACTCTAGAAATTTTTTATTTCTAATTTTATAATTGAGGTTGTACTGTCGTGTGGCAGTTTTGACGCCCTATCTTTAAGCATTGGCTGTACCAACTATAAAGAAATAAAAAAAATTTTTACCTTATGAAATTTTAATTATTATGAATTTTTTATTTATCAAAGATCATACTCGTTTTTTATTAGATTTTGGTCAGTAGAAGTATTTTTATTTTTATTTAAAAATGCGTCAATTCGAACACTGCCATAAAGTCCTGTATATTTTATTCAAACTTTACAAATTTCACCACTCACAGATGATAAATCGTTTTGAAATTTTACTAATCAATCAAAGACATAATTTGGAACTGATGATGTACAAATTTTTATCGATTTTTGTTTAGTTGACTCTCACGCGTCAGTACAACCTTTAAGGACTTTTTTTGGCAAATATCCTACTAAATCCTGTGCCTCTACTATTTTTTTAACATTTCGAAATCTCACGAAAAAAATCCTCCTTTTCTATAAAAAAAAAAAGATATATTTAAAAAAAAAATAAAAATTCAATAAAAAAACCGAAATTTTTTAAATTCCGCTGCCCATATTTCAATAAACAAAAAAAAAAGTCCTCAATTTTCTTTCAGATAGCACTGAATGAATGTAAGAATAATTTGAATTTTTTTCAAAGTTTTGAATCGATATAAAACAAATTGCCAAAATCGAATCAGTATACCTGCGTTCGATTACCATTGGCAGCTTGTCGAAGTGCAGCAGCGGCTCTAGTCCACTGAACAACTCCACATTTAACAAAGTCCTCCATATTGTTCCTGGCAACGATACATCGAGCATTGTCGACACTTGTGACATTGCCATCAGTGAGGGTAACGCCAGCTGGTCCACAATATTTCGCAACAAACACACCAGCCAAGCAGCTCATGCCACCGCCGAGCTCAAGGACCATTTTATTCCGACAAATCTCTTGATTATCCATCAAATAATACGCAAGACACTCTTCCGATGGCCATACACACACGTTTCCCGTATTATTAAATCCCATAAGTTCATTAGCAGTGAAATTTTTGTGAATCCGACGGACCTGAGCGACAAACAGTTCATTGTCAAGCACACAGGAGTACTCGTACCAAGAGGATTCAGGATCTGCCGGTGCGTTATCCAACAGGGTTGGTTTAATCAGACCAAATGATGTAAAACGACGCACGGAAATTTCATCGTCACTCGAGAGATCCGGTAAGCGAGTGAGAGCTCGCGCCAAAAGTCTCCATCGCTGTTGGGCCAGTGTATTCTTTTGTTTATTATTTTCTTCCGTTCTTCTGATGACAATTGCGGTCTTTGAATTCATTTCTCACACACAACACTCAATTAATTCTTTTAGATGGTTTAATATATTTTTTTAGGTCAAGCGTCAAAAGAGGCATATACCGTGTGTTAACCGCTCATTTGTTTATACACACTGTTTTCCCCGCCATTTTATACCGGGGGTATAATTTAGGCCAAACCGTCAGAGACACTTTTGGCTGGCGGAAGCAATGCAAAGACAACAACACAAATGAACAGCACCGACTAAAAGACAACGTCCCTAACTCACTCTCACGTGCCGCGCAAATGTATCCGCGCGCGGAACTTTCAGGCGCTTGCGCCACGCAGTTGCGCCAACTAAAAGACTCTTTTATTCTGTACAACGCGCCAACTCGTACATACATATATGGACAATGTATACACACATATTGCGTGCAGCTAGATGAGGTACTCATGGTAATTTGCTGACAATTTGTCAACGATCTTGAAGTTGAATAACTTTTAAACACTGGCATTCACACGTTAATTAGCAGAGAACGGTGAAATTAATTTTTATTTTTCGTTTATAACATTCTTTTCATTATAATATATTTTTAATTTGAATTGTTTGGCCTTCTAATGGTGTTTAACGCAAGATATTATTTTTTTTTTAGTTGTGAAAGTATAAGTAGAATCACGTCTTTTTTGGATGGAACTTTTTTTCTTTGTTTAAGTATTGAAGAGACAGGATATATAATGGCTGTTGAGTGATGATGGGATTTTTCTTGTGCCATCTAAAACGCGTGGTGACAACGCGACGACTCGAGATGAGGGTGAAATATCGTCTCTCAATGACCCAAAATGACGAATGGAAGAGTTAAGCTTTGCTGACGGAAGTTTGGCGAAATAAATTGAACAAAAAACGAGAAGAAAAAATGTCTAGTCTCTCAATGACCCAAAATGACGAATGGAAGAGTTAAGCTTTGCTGACGGAAGTTTGGCGAAATAAATTGAACAAAAAACGAGAAGAAAAAATGTCTAGTAGGCCAAGCAATAGAGGAAGTCCAAATTGCAAAATTTTGCCGCAGTCTAGTTTTTTCACAGATGTTAGGGGAGGTCGTAAAAAGCCTAAGTTCAAAAATCGGGGAATGTAGGGTGGTTCCAAATTGCAAAATTTTGCCGCAGTCTAGTTTTTTCACAGATGTTAGGGGAGGTCGTAAAAAGCCTAAGTTCAAAAATCGGGGAATGTAGGGTGGTCACAACTAGCCGCCATATTGGAAAACGCGTTTGTCGCTATATCTTCGAAAATATTGATTTTAACGGTTTTTTTCCGTAACTCTCACCGTTTTTTTAGTATTTTTGTTTATTTCCACACGTTTGTTGTTTCTCGTTTATAAAACCTTTAAAATGCTATAAATTGATAGAATACCTATTACAAAAGTTATTCCTCATTAAATTTCCTACAACTTTTGTATAAAACTTTTTTTGATAAAATAAATATTTTCGGAGTTATGAGTTGTTAACGTAGCGCGAAAACAGGCTTCGAATTGCAGTTAGAGAATTATCCAAAAAATTCACTTACTTGTATCCAAATTGAAGCTGCTTCATGATGATTAGTTGGATGATTATCGATTAGTTGGATATTAAATGTCATTTAATTAAACTTTTAATTCTCTAGGGTACTATAAAATATTTCTATAATCTATAAAGTGATTCAAAGGAACGAAAAGTTGCAAAGAATATTTATTCTCGTTATAAAAATAAAAGTTTAATATAATATTATTCAAGAAAAAACTGCGAAAGCGTTACCAAATCGCACCACTGATATCGATTATTCACTAAAAAAATTATTTTTGTTGCAGAAAATTTAAATTATTGAAAAAAA